>JAOTQJ010152683.1:0-31054 GCA_025642045.1 Solanum sejunctum
TTTTCTAACACTTCTTTCACCCCATAAAGACTATTTTCATGACAAGTAAACACAAATACATGACAACCATTCAATATGTAGCCATATGCAAATTTTTTCCCAAATCGACCACAAATTCAAAATCCGTAATTCCACTAACGACCAATCCTATTTTTGTGTTTTACCTTCATTTTAACACATTCTTAACACTTTCACAACCTTTAATTAACATAAACAAAGCTAAAAATTAACATACCTTTCAAACTTTCACTACACCCAAATTTTTCGTAGCCGCTAAACTTAGCGTTTTCTTGACCAACCAATTTCTCCACGCTACTTTGGGGCTTCCATATACTGAGCTTGAAGCGTTCAAATAATTGAAAACACGAAAAATTGAATTTCTTTTAGAATCACTATAGCAACCCGAGAGGGTTCTACAGCTTTGCTCTATTTTTTTTTCAATTTTGGCTAAGTATGGGACTTGTTGCTCTTGTACAAGGCACATGCTTATATATATATATGCAACAAGTATGCTACTTGGACTAATCAAGAGAGTACATATACCTTTGACCCCACCACCAATTATGCTTAAGGACTAAACATAAAATAAATTTTATGTTCGGTCCCAAACTTTATTAAATCAATCCAATTAAGGACTTTTGGAGTTTAAGTTAAGTTTCGGGTTCTAAGATCCTCACCCCCTTAAGAACATTCGTCCTCAAATGTTATACTAACCATGCAAGTTTTATCTATACTACCACATCTTGTCAAGAAATAACTTAGTTAGCATACATCATGCTCGATGAGGAGAATAAATCACCTGAAGCAATAGGAAATAAGTGAGGATACTTTTTCTTCATTCAGTCCTCTACTTCCCAAGTCAACTCCTCCCTGTTATTATTACGCCATATCACTTTGACTGAGGCCACATCCTTCTTGCAAAGTCTCCTGACTTGCTGGTCTAATATAGTAATAGGTTGTTCCTCAAAAGTCAATTCCTCCATAACCTGTATATCCTCCACAGGAAAAATTATGGAAAGGTTGCCAATGCATTTATGAAGCATGGAAACATGGAACACCGGGTGAACTCTACTCAAATCTGCTGGCAGTTCTAACTCGTAGGCAATCTTGCCTATTCTATGGATGATCTGGTATAGACCAATGTACCTTGGGCTCATCTTCCCTTTATTACCGAATATCATCATGCCTTTTATGGGTGATATTTTTAGGAATACCCAGTCTCCAACCTGTAACTCTAATGGGCGATGGTGATTAACGGCATAAGACTTTTGACGGCTTTGAGCTGCTAATAGCCGTTCTCGAATTAATTTTACTTTATCCACCACTTGCTGGACTATATCTGGTCCAATCAACTCTACTTCACTAACTTCGAACCATTCGATCGGCTATCGACACTTCCTACCATATAATGCTTCATATGGTGTCATTTGAATGCTGAATAGTAAATATTACTATAGGCAAATTTGATCAACGGTAAGTGTTCATCCCAGCTACCATGGAAATCCATTACGTAGGCCCGTAACATGTCTTCTACCGTTTAAATAGTATGCTTGGCTTGTCCATTGGACTAGGGGTGGAAAGCCATAGTGAGACTTACCTGCGTCCCCAAACCTGCCTGAAATGATCGCCAGAAATTTGCTGTAAATTAGGCAAGATAATAGACATAGGAACACCGTGAAGGCATACAATCTCCTTATATATAATCTAGTGTTGTCTTCAGCCGAGTAGGTAATTCGAATTGGAAGAAAATGAGATAACTTTGTCAATCTGTCAACAATAACCCAAATACAGTCATACCTTCGTGGAGTGCCAGGCAAGCCTATAATAAAGTCCATATTGATAATTTCCCACTTTCACGTCGGAATCTCCATTTCCTGTAGCAACCCTCCAGGCTTCTGGTGTTCTACTTTCACTTGCTGACAGTTCGGGCATTCGGCAACAAATTCTACTATATCACATTTCATGCCATCCCACCAATACAAGCGCCAGAGGTCATGATACATATTTTTCGACCTATGGTGGACAGAATAATGGGCATTGTGTGCTTCTCCCATAACCTGTTGCCGTAAACCTGCAACATTTGGTATACATAACCTGCCTCTAAACTTTAAGATCCCATCAGGAGAAAGCTCGAATGGGGTCTGCTCCTACACCTGGGTTGTATCCCTGCATTGAACTAGGCTAGGATCTTTATATTGCCTCTACTTAATCTCGGCTACAATAGAAGATTCGGCTATGCCTCGGACAATAACTCCCACGTAACCCGAATCCACCACTCGAACTCCCAGACTAGCTAACTATTGGATATCTGAATTACCTCTTTTTTTCGGAAGGGTGAATCAGCTAAACTGCCCATGGACTTGCGACTCAGCGCATCTACTACGACATTGGCTTTCCCCGAATGGTAGAAAATATCATTATCATAGTCCTATGCTTAAATATATACTGTAGACTCTTATGACTAGTAAAAATATCAACATGAACACCATATAAATAATGCCTCAAAATTTTTAAAGCGTGGATCACTGTAGCTAACTCCAAATCATGGGTAGGGTAATTCTGCTCGTGCTTCTTAAGCTGTCGAGAAGCATAAGCTATTACTTTTCCACGCTGCATCAATACACACCCCAATCCCACATGGGTAGGATCACAATACACTATGTACCCATCTGGACCATCAGGCAGGGTCAAAACTGGAGCGATAGTCAATTTTTCCTTCAAGGTCTGAAAGCTGTGCTCGCAGGCATCGAACTATTGGAACTTTGCCCCTTTTTGTGTTAGCTTTGTCAAAGGCGCTACAATTGAAGCAAAATTCTCTACAAATCTCCTGTAATACACAGGTAGTCCAATAAAACTATGCACCTCCATTGGTGTTGTGGGCCTAGGCCAATTCTTCACAGCCTCAATTTTCTGAGAATCTACTTAAACGCCATGAGCTCCTATAACATGGCCCAAGAACGCTATCGAAGATAACCAAAACTCGCATTTAGAAAATTTTCCATACAACCTTTGATGACAAAGAGCACCAAGGACAATTCTCAGGTGGTCCGCATGTCTCTCCTCAGATCGAGAGTAAACTAGGATGTCATCAATGAACATGATCACGAACACATCCAGGAATGGTTTAAACACTCATTTCATGAGGTCCATAAAAACTGCTAGAGCATTTGTTAGGCCAAAGGACATGACTCTGAATTCATAGTGCCCGTAGCGAGTTCTGAATGCTATTTTGGGAATATCTTCTTCTCACACTCGAACCTAGTGATATCCTGACCGTAAGTCCATTGTTGAAAAGCACCTAGCTCCCTGCAACTGGTCAAACAGATCATCAATCCTGGGGATGGGGTATTTATTCTTAATGGTTACCTTGTTCAGCTGACGGTAATCAATACACATCTGCAGTGACCCGTCTTTGTTCCTTAAGAATAATACTGAAGCCCCCTAGGGAGAAGTGCTAGGCCATATAAAACCTTTCTCTAATAAGTCTGTGAGCTGCTCCTTCAATTCCTTTAACTCGGCTGGTGCCATTTTGTATGGAGGAATCGAGATAGGCTGAGTGTTGGGCAATAAATCTATAGCAAACTCTACCTCTCGCTCTGGAGGAAGACAGGGGAGTTCATTCGGAACTATGTCTGGAAATTCATTAACCACAGGAACAGACTGGAGAGCTGGAGGCTCGGCATTCACATCATGCACCCGAACCAAGTGAAGAAGACACCCTTTTTTGATCATCTTGCTATCCTTGAGGTACGAAATAAACTTACCCCTCGGCGTTGTGATATTACCCAACCATTCTAGCACTGGTTCTCCTGGAAACTAAAATTGAACTAGCTTCCTTTGACAGTCAACCTTAGCATAGCAAGAAGCCAGCCAATCTACGCCCATAATTATATCAATATCTATCATGTCTATCTCTATCAAATCAGCCAAAGTACGATGATGGAGAATAGATACCAGACAGTTTCTATAAACCCTACTAACTATAATAGATTCTTCTATCGGTGTCACAACTTCTCAAGGATCTATCAGTTTAGACCCTATATTAAGTGTGCATGCGACCAATGGAGAAATATACGATAAGGTGGAGCCAGGGTCAATCAATGCATACATAGCCCGAGAATAAACAAATAATATACTTGTAATCACATTTGGCGATGCCTCCTGATCCTGTCGACTAGATAGGGCGTAAATACGATTAATAGGACCACAAGAACCTGAACCTCCACCGCGACCTCTACCACGACCTACCGCTACTGGAGTACCTCATCCAATAGGGTTCATAGCCAATGAAGCCGAAGAAGAAGCCTCGCCTGCTCCAGAAGTCTGGGAGGATCCTTCTGCACTAGCTCTGTTAGGACAATTATGCATTTGGTAGCCCTGACGACAACAAATAAAGAAGGCACCTGTAGAATGGAAGCACTCCTTCGGGTGACGTTTCCCATATAGAGAACATTGGGGTATAGTAGAACCCTGCTGGCTGCTATAACCCTGCCTTGCCCCTGAATGACTGGAGATAGATGATCTCCTACCAGAGGTCTGTAGAGGTGTGCTTCGCACCGGTCGAGGAGGAGGCCCACTCAGCCGTGGCCAAAATTGCCTGCCCTAGAAATCTGCTACTGAATCAGATGCATAGCCCTCTTTGTTGGCCCTCTATTATCTGTCCTGTCCGCTTGGCGCCCACAGCAACAATCCTCTATCCCCTAGGCATGAGCCTAAATACGAGCAATATCCATCCCAGGTTGGGCAGCCAATTCCAGTCAACTATCTACATAATACATATCTAGCCCAACAATATAACGATGCATGCAATCCATCATGATGGAAATGTGTGTCTGTGCATATCGGGCCAAAGAATCAACTTCCAGACTACTCCCGAACTGACCGGCGTCGCTGCTACAACATCAAAAACCTATCTTCCCTGGTACGTCTAATCTCAGGAGGTAAAAAGTAGACCAAGAAAGCTTCAGTAAACTCTCCCCAAATCGCAGGTCAGGCATTTGTACCTCGAGACAACATCCACGATTCATACTTGTTTGCTGCCACGTCCTACAATCGATAAGATGCCAACTCCACCGATTCTATTTCCAAGGCCCCAATCACCCTCAAGGTCCTCTGCATTTGTCTCACGAACTCCTGAGGATCTTTCAAAGATTTGGTCCCAAAAAATTCTGGGGGTGCATAGGCTAGGAAATCACGGGCCTGGGAACTATCTCGGTGGGCTGCCTGACTACTATGAGCTTCCTGTCCGCGGGCCTGTCGCGCCACAACCTGCGTCAAGAACTGTTTTGCCTCTCGCAGCTCCCCAATTTCTGTGCCTAGCTGGGGAGTCGGAGGTTCTGATGCTTGGCCCTCTAGGGCTGGTGGAATGACCGAACCCGCTGTCGAGAATACAGTCTCTGACTCTAGCTGATTACGAGCCTGGGTAGTTCCCCGACCACATTGGGTCCTATCTGTTGCTGCAGGCCTTCCTCTATAGCCAACTGGTTGCTTCCTCGGTGGTATATCTGAAATTCAAATAATTTTTGTTAGGGAGGAAAATCACCATATCAACATCGCTCTAACGCACGATCTAAGATCAGAAGGAAAAGTAACATGCTAATGTCCTGTAGACTCCTGTTTATAGGTGAGGTGCACGACACACCAATAAACAAGACTCTACTTGACACGGTCTGTGGATTCTACGAGGACTAACAACTCTGATACCACTTCTATCATGACCCAACCCAGGGGCCATGATTAGTGCCGGTTGGGCACCCAGACAAACACTAAACCGGATTTCCATTCACAACAACTAAGGAATTTCACAAAATTTCAGCAGAATTTCCTCTGTTTTACTGACTAGCCTTACTTGCAAACAGTGAACCCAGAAATAGCAAACATCACTGTATATATACATATGCGGGCCGACAAGGTCACTGCTACGGCAGAACCTACCAACAAATGTATAATACAAATGAAATCATACTAATATAGTTCCCATACCCACATGTATCCACAGACCTCTAAACACACAACTGAGTCATAGGACGGGACAGGGACCATCATACCCTCGAATATATATAAATGCAAAATATAGAAAGTATATGTACAAGTATATACCAAATGAACTGCTCCTGATGCAAAGGGAGCACGTCAATGGCAGACAGAGATCCTAGACAGATGGTTCTCTAACCTGTACGTCGGTACCTACGAGCATGAACGCAGCCCCCCCGAAGGAAGGGGGTCAGTACAAAAAATGTACCAAATATGTAAAGTAGAAAGTACGAAATATAAGTGAGAGTAATTGTCCGAATAAAAAAATATAGAAGTCAAACCTGTATGCAAATATCAAAATATTTCTTTATTTAAACACCAATATAATGCATATCGGACTGGAACGATGGCGACCTCCAAACTGGCACCATACCACAGCGTAACACCAAAAATTTCAAATCCTGACAACTCCTAAACACGTCCCAACTGTAGCCCAAGTGAGCCGAGACGAACAATGACCAAGCACTCATGTCATAGGATGGGTGAACTAGGGCGACGGTGCCAAGTGTTCACATATAGTAATGCATAAGGTCATCATGCCCGTTTATAGAGCCGAGGCGACAGTGCCACGTACTCCCGTGAGCTAGGACAAACTCGGCCCAGCACTCACACATCATGATGCCATCCCAAGCCCAGTTCCTTATGTCTCCAAGCTAAGCGAAGTCAGCCCGTGGGCAAACCGACCCATCGTATCCAACCTACTTCTGAATATATATATACATATATACATATAATTATAGATGCGCACAAAATAACTGGCCAGGAACCGATGAACGAGGCCAAAAGGGCACGAACAGAGTCGTGAGAATCATATGCATAAAAACTAGTTTCAAAAACTTAGAAACATGCAAATTTATCATTTATGGAATCCGTGAGTTATTTTTCTAAGAATCCCCTTTGGTTACGAAAATAGTTCAACTTCACATTTAATAGTAATTTCGGAATAAATTGAACTTATAGTTTCCAATTACTTAGTTTTTGGTCAAAGGAATATTACTCATGGATTCTAATATTCAAGAATGACGGATGAGGTTCATTTATCACGGAATTGGCCAAAATGAACATAAATTATATTTAAACCCAATTTGCAAAGGAAGGGGGATTTTTCAAATATTCGACGTAAACCAAACATACATTTCATGCCAAGAAACCGGAAACATTTACGAACTTCAATTTCAATTTCCAACTAGCTCCAACGTAAGGTCGATCCAACTTAGACTTCCGGATGTTCAACGTCTACACAATTACAATAACGCCAATGATTAATATCCATATCGTCCCTTAATTCCTAACTTTTTGGTTCTAAATTTATAAAACTTTTGGCAGCATTTTCCCTTAAAATACGCCGACCCGAGAATTCAACTTGGCTCAAATAATCAACAACAATAACAACAACAACCGATAACATCAATAAACCTTTTCCAATAGCACCATAACATCAAAGCACCACAAAACGCTATTGCGACATAAATAGTAAAACAGGGCAGCAGTGATTCAAACTTATATCTACCATATTCAAGCCTTCCAATATACTCCAAGAACCATCATACATCACCCCAACGCCAAATGCAAACCCCCAACTCTAAAACATAACATTATACCTTCGACGGGACTCCAATTCAATCTAACTTTCACGTAATCATTCAAATAGTTTTCTAACACTTCTTTCACCCATAAAGACTTTCCATGACAAGTAAACACAAATACATGACAACCATTCAATATATAGCCATATGCAAATTTCTTCCGAACTCGACCACAAATTTGAAATCCGTAATTCCACTAACAACCAATCCTATTTTCGTGTTTTACCTTCATTTTAACACATTACTAACACCTTCACATCCTTTAATTAACACAAACAAATCTAAAAATTAACATACCTTTCAAACTTTCACTACACCCAAATTCTTCGTAACCGCTAAACTAAGCGTTTTCTTGACCAATCAACACCTCCACGCTACTTTGGGGCTTCCATATACCGATCTTGAAGCGTCAAATAATTGAAAACATGAAAAATCAGATTTTTTTTAGAATCACTGTAGCAACCCGAGAGGGTTCTACAGCTTTGCTCTAATTTTGTTTTCAATTTTGGCTAAGTATCGGACTTGTTGCTCTTGTACAAGGCACATGCTTATATATATAGGCAATAAGTATGCTACTTGGACCAATCAAGAGAGTACATATACCTTTGACCCCACCACAAATTATGCTTAAGGACTAAACTTAAAAGAAATTTTATGTTTGGTCCCAAACTTTATTAAATCGAACCAATCAAGGACTTTTGGGGTTTAAGTTAAGTTTCGGGTTCTAACATATATCTTTCAAAGTTTGTAAACTCTTTTTACATTCATCTGTCCACACGAATTTTGCCTTCTTTTAGGTAACTTTGTCATAGGGGTAGTAATAGAAGAAAATCCATTCACAAACCTCTGGTATTAACCCCCCAAATGCAAGAAACATCTAATATTCGATGGAGTCATAGGTCTAGGATAATGTTTAATCAGCTCTGTCTTCTTAGGATCCACCTTAATACCATCACCCGACACCACATGCCCAAGAAAAGCAACCTCTTTGAACTAAACCTCTCATTTTTCATATTTTGCATACAACTTGTCCTCTCTTAAGATTTGCAACACCACCCTCAGGTGATTCATTTGCTTTTCTCACTGTGAGAATAAATCAATATGCCATCATTAAAGACCACCACAAACATGTCAAGGTAGGGTTTAAAGACCCTATTCATAAGATCCATAAATATAGTCGGTGCATTAGTCAACCCAAATGATATAACCACAAACTTAAAGAGCCCATACCTAGTCTAGAAAACCATATTAGAAACATCACACTCCTTCACTTTTACTTGGTGATACTAGAATGAAAGATCAATCTTAGAAAAGTGACTAGCCCCTTGAAATTGATCAAAAAGGTCATCAATCCTTTATAGTGGGTACTAGTTCTTTATCGTAACTCTAATAAGTTGTAGGTAATCAATCCACATTCTGAGGGAACTATCTTTCTTCTTCACAAATAACATGGATGCACCCCAAGGTGACTTACTAGGCCTTCTGACATCCTTCTCCAACAAATCCCTCAATTAATCCTTTAACTCCTTGAATTTCACTAGGGCCATACGTAAGGGGGAATAAAAATGGGTTGAGTATTAGAAAGGATTTCTATACCAAAGTCTATTTCCTTTTTAGGAGGAATATCAAGAAGTTCATCGGGAAAGACATCAAGAAACTCATTAGCCACCGAAACCTACTTAATAGGAAGGACTTTGGACTAAACATCCCTAACCCTGATAAGATGATAGAGATAACCCTTATAAATCAACTTTGGGCTTTAAAACATGAAATGAATCTACCCTTGACCACCACATCATAACTTTACCACTCAAAGACTTCCTTATTATGGAATTGGAATTTAACCCTACGGGTTCTACAATCTATTGAAGCATAAGATGCATGTAACCAATCCAACCCAAGAATGACATTAAAATCCATCATATCTTATTTACCAAAATCACAAGGAAAGACTTTATGTAATATGAACATGGGAAAATTTCTATAGACTCTTTTAGAAACAATGGACTCACTAACGGGGGTTGACACTTCTTCAGGTACACACAAAAATTCAAGACTAACATGAAGCTTTTTGGCAACAAAAAGAGTAATAAGAAAAAGAGTGGCACCAGGTTTATCAATGCATACACATCAAAATAGAAAACCTTTAATATACCATTGATGACATTGGTCACCTCATCCACCCTTTGTCTCCCTTGAAGAGCATAGAATCTATTTTGCCTTCGAGTACCCCTTGTTGGCCTCCCTTTGCCCTTCGACCCGCATTTGCACCTTGGCCTTGTAGATGACCATCTATGCCTTTGTTTTGAGCATGTGGACAATCAATAACTTTTGTGACCCATTTCAACACAACCAGAGCAAGCATCAAAATTCCTTAAGTATGGGCCACCATGGTTTTTCCCATATTTTTGGCACTTAGGATTTACCGTCCCACCATTACCACCTTGGAATCATTGTTTATCATTAGCAAATCTCTTATTAGGAGCATTAGAAGAGACTCAACATTGGAAAATGTGGCCTTGGCAAAATCGGCCACCCTTAAAATCTTGGAAACCACCTTCAAAACGAGCCCTCTTGGACTCACCACTTTTTCTTTTCTAAGCTTTTCCCCCTCAAGTTGCTTGGCATAAGTTATGAACCGAGACTAATCTATGTCACTCACAATCATGGAGGTATGACACTCCTCATTAATCAAGTCAGACAACACCGACACAAATTTATTTATTGTAGCTCTTGAGTTGGCCACCAATTGTGGACCATACTTGGAAAACTTGTTAAACTTGAGGGCATCCACCCTCACACTGATAGAGCCTTGCTTAAGGTTCATAAACTCCACCATTTTAGCCTTCGTTAGCTCAATAGGAAAGAACCAGTTGAGGAATGTGGCTTTGAACTCCTCCCAAGGAATAGCTGTATCATTTCCCTTCTCCAACTTCTATTAAGTAAATAAAATTTGAGCCTCCCATTTGTGCTGGTAGGCCACCAACTCTACATTTTCCTCCAAATTGATCCCCATGATGGATAGCACCTAGTACACCTTTTCTATGAACTCGTGGGGTTCCTCAACCGTCTTGGACCCATGGAAATTTGGTGGGTTCATTCTTATGAAATCCCTTACCCAGAATACATAGTGAGAGCATGAGAGACTTAGGACCCTTGGTTAATTTAGTTGGTCATAACATAAGCGAACACTGTAATATCATATCGAAACTCATCTTGGACTATACCTCCACCTAGAGCAGCTTGAGGAGCGGGAGGGTCCAGTTGCTCCTCGGGTGTACGGGCTCTCCTTGGCCTCCCTCTTGGAATCGGCATGATCTAGAAGAGTAAATAACTTTCATTAGGGGAAAAGACTTACACTTAAATCTAAAGCATGATATAGTCCATGAAAAAGTAAAACATTCACTAAAATGACTCATAGCCTCCCACTCTTAGTTATGGCACACTTGACAGTTATGAATAAGACTCTAATAGACATGTTGTGTTCAATTCTGAGGACTATCAAAAACCTAGTGCTCTGATACCAAATTTGTCATGACCCACGCTTAGGGTCTAGACGTGACATGGCGAATGGTAACCTGAAGGGACCAAAACAAGCCTCTTAGCATATTATTACACTTCCTTGGTTACAGATGTAAACAGTTAAAAGAGATATAATAAAAAGGGAAATGGGACTAAGGGAAATCTTGATATTCATAAAAGCATAAAGAGTCAACCTCAAGCATAAGTACAACATAATATCCAACAACACCTCTAACATGGAATGGAGCGGGGGGCAAAAAAATTTGCAGGCTCACCCTCAAAGTAACAACTGTTGAATATAAGGAAGCCTCAAAATAGCAAGAGTAATAAAGATAGTTTCCTCGGACTTGAGGACTTACCAAAGCTTGCTTCAAAGGATCATACTAGCCTCGTGGAGGATGATCAAAAGGTGTTCCAGTCTCTACATGGTAATATCATATAGGCATATAGTATGAGTTAGTACGTTTGTATGTACTAAGTGTGTGGGAAGCAAACATAAGCCAATATAGTAAAAATGTGTAATCATAAAATTGGATGCATAATATCTATATGGCATAAATGATAAATGCTCATAATAAAACATGCTTGCAAATCATTCCATTGGCACAATATATATATATATATATATATATGGACCCCTTGAGTCGAGACATAGATCAATTCATGGGATAAACTTAAAAATAGATATTCATGCATACTCAATTGATACTTGATAAAACGCCACCATAATTTTGCTCATAGTTTAAAATAAGAGATACCCATAAGTAATACACCTCGAAAGCATGCAATTTTCATAAAATAGAAAGGTTGGATTCCATGGGTGAAAGGACCCAATGGATGAAACCCATATACCTTAAACTTGGGTTTTCTTGAGATGAGCTTGGAGAAAACTTGAAAATTGGATTGGATCCTTCAGTCCCAACATTGAGTTGAAATCCTTAAATTTGAATGACAAATTTGATAGAATCTTAAAGAGAATTTTTAAGTGATATAGAGTTGAAAAATGGATAGTATGGGAGATTTCATATTTAAATAGGCATGGCGTTAAGACCTCAATGCCTTTGGCCAAAATAGAAAAATAAGGAAAAAACTAACACTGATCCGCATCCTTGCCATGACGCGGACCCATCGCGAACAACTATTATTTTCCAAAAAATTAGCAAAATTATTTTTCACTATGGGTCCTATAAACTCTGGATTATACCTATTTCCCACTCAATTTTGCCCTCTAATTTAGAATATGAATTCATATTTTAAAAATCGCACATGAATTTTGAGATATATAGAAAGTACGATTATGGGGCTTTCCGAAGCACACGTGAGGCATTTCATGATAGGCAAATTTCTATATGTGACTTGACCCATCTCAATAGAGTGCAATATACTAACAATTACCCATATTCCCAGTCAACTTCCCCTTGGTCTGGTTCAGTTGATTAGATGAGAACACATCATCGAATCCTGTTAATCAATCTCTTTTCTTATTCATTACGACCTGGATCGAGAAGATAACACTAGGTAAGTTTTATATGGGCCACCAGTAGAAAATACACAAAATGAAGAGAATTGACTAATACATGCAAATAGCCATTCCAAGAATTGCAAATTATCTGGGTTTATTTGATTAGATCTTCATGGTTCCCACAACCCCAAGTTGTGGATTTAGCTACTCTTGCTATGGGTAGATGAAGAAATTAGGAATTAAAAAAACACAATTAAACACTTACCAATTGAATTGAAGAATAAGCAAATCCAGCATTAATTGAAGAATAAGCAAATCCAACTTTTAGAAAAAAACCTAAAAGTACTTTATAATGACGTTCTCTACTCTCCTAAAAATGACCTAAAAAGTACTATTTATAGCAATTACAATTAAGTCCTAAAAAATAGAAAAACTGATCGATCACTTTATACGATAGGTCCTTACGACTCGTAAATTGATTTTTAAGTCATAATCGAGGTTTCATATTCAACTTCTTGAATCATGGACTTCACTGCCACGAATACACTTTACAAATTGTAGACTGATTCATGACTCGTATTTCTCTCTCATAGACTTCATCTACATCAATTGGTCCTTCATTGAAAATCTTTATGAAACCTCTCGATATGACTCATAGAATGATCTATGACTCCTATAGAGATCTCGTATAGCTAAACTTCAAAAATCATATTTTAGTGAAATTTATTATGAAACCCTCATCTACGACTCCTACAATGCTCTATGATCCATAGAGGCTCTCATAAGTCAACAAAAAATGATAAAAGTCTGCAATTTTGCCCAAAGTCATGCCAACTTGCTTTTCCTGCCAAAATAAAAACAAAAACACATAAAAACTATAAATGTCGCATTGAGAACACACAAAATCCTATCTTTTAAGCATCAAATGTGCTATATTTTAACAACACAAAAATAACCTCAACTTAAAATTGGTGCTTGTCTAAGTAACGACTCAATCTATATAGATGATAAGGTAACACATAAACCTCAACTCAATGGCATACATCATATACATTTCAACTCTGGTACCCACACCAACTTTTTGAAACAAGAACAGATAGCTATTTAGCAAATTAGAACACACTGGTGTATTTGACAACATAACTATGATAAGCAAGGGAATATTAACAGTCCATAATCATTGAACAAGTCAAATGCAATGCAAATGCCCTCACCGAAATAAGTTTGATTTTTAACATTAATGATGATTACAAAATTAGCTTTGCGACTGTGCAAACACACTCACTCACAAAAGTTGTTCATACATAATAACTAATACCATAGGCTTGCCCCTATATTCATGACTCAGATTTTTAAACTGATTTTTAAACTAACTGGACTAAGATCACTTTAAGACTTTCTAGGCTTGTAATGTAGGCTAAGGGGCCTTGGTATGACATTTTGTATAAATAGTGATAAAGGCCATACTTGAACTAAGCTTTTCCTCATTTTCACCTCACCAACTCTAATATTTTCACCTTATTCTCCCTTTTTCCACATTCAAGCTTTTTCGGGTATTTTCTTCTCATTTATTAGATTTTGCCTCATGTTTACACTTCATTTTGCTTTTTGATGCTCAATGTAAGGTATTCTTTCTTTTTCTTACACTTGGTCCATGATTTTCTTCTTTTGCTCCTCATTCCCAACTCACTACCTTATTATTGATATTTCACCCCTACACCGGCCACTCTCAAATTAGGCTTTTAGCTTGTGTTGAAGTACATGATATCTATTCCCCGAACTAGGGCCACTTTTGGTAGCCACCCTCAACTTAGCATTTTTACCTCAATCATGATTCACAATGCTCAAGGACAGACCAGGGCCAATTTCAAGGTTTATCACTAGACAAGGTATAGGTGTCAAGAAATAATTGGTATATATAAGGCTCAAATAAATGGAATAAGGGATAAAACATCATTTGGTTGGTCATTTTTACACTATAGTGGACTAATTATAGAACAAATGTCTAAGATCCTTCCTGATCCATTTAATCTACAATCTAACTCAGAGTATCAGGGAAATTCTGAATTGGCACAAAAATGCACTAACCTAGCAAAATAAGCTCACAATCATATGATATTGCACACATTATCAACAAGAAACTCATAGATCATGCTTTATTTCTCAATTACCCTCACTTATCAGAACAAATATTGCCAAATACCCAAATATGCATGGTTGCCATTTAACTACAAATAAAATTTTTAGTGGGTACCAATTTTCAAAACATAGCAAAAAAATGTGTTGTATGCCATAAGTATTAGTACTACATGCAACACATATTATCTAAACATCCTAAATATGTCATTTCAATAGAAATTAAATATCCACGAAAAAACAAACATAGGCAAGAAAAACTCAAGATCAAATTTTCGGGTAATTATGGGCCATAAGCTACTCAAACTTCACTAAGGCCCATAACTACCTGCACCCATCGAAAATATTGTGCATTATCCCCAATGCACCAAACCAAGCAAAAATAGAATAAGTAGGGGTCAAAAACATACCTCGGTGCCTAAGCACCAATCTATGGCTGAGTCTGGCCATCCCCCTGCTGTGGGGTAGTTTCCTCAGTGGTTGTACTATATTTGGAGGGGCCAATGCCCCTCAACTGATCCTCCTCTCCAGCCCATCTCATCTTCGCTTCATGCCTTAATGCTCTCAAGGAATGCTTGAGATCCTCCTCCTTATGCTCATCCTCATTGGAAAACCTTATACATATGTTTATCTCATCTGGCTTCGCATCAGTGCAAAGTCTCTTCCCAAGGGAAGTCTATGTATGTTCCACAGAGGTAAATAAATCAAACAGCGGCATCAGAGATATAGTCTCTAGTAATGTCACAGGCACCACAAGTGATGATGTTAGGTCAGCCCTAAGCTTACCGATCTCCTGATGTACGACTGATAAATCTGAAGACTGGCTAACCTCTTTTGTACCTACTCCTAAAAAGCGTCGATGCGGGCGACCATTATAGAAACACACTCCTGAATAATAGAGATAGTGAATGCCCAGCTCCACACCTAGTAGTCTTCAATAGTCTGCCAAACCCATGGCATAAACTACTGAATAGACTGAGATAACTAGGTCTCAGCACATGATAACCATTGCACCATGGCCTTAATAGTAGTGGTGAATGCAAAGACCATACCTTCTATAGAACGCTGTGAAGTGGTAACCTCTAGTACAGGATCAACTGTAGTAGGAACCTTCAATACTGACTACCTCAGGTTGTTGGGATCTCTTATTAGTAGAAGCAAAAACAGAAGTGATGGTAGCATTCATCCAACCCTCAAGTGGTGGATGTGGGGTAAATACCTTTGGCATAGGAGAAGGCTATACCCACTGAAGTGCCACCGAGTTCTCATCAGCCTTAATCAGGCTGGGCTACAAAGTATCTGAGCCTCAACTAGCTGGTCTAGCTAATGTAAGATCTCCACCCATGACTTAATACAAAGTTTGTAGATCAAAATCGAAAATAGGATGGAGGTGGGTGATGATGTTCACACTCCAATAAGAAACTGATCACTGTCCGTAACAGACCTAACCAAAGGTTAGGGTTTAATCCATAGGGAATACAGGACTTGACTATGAGAATTCACTATCAATCATTTCAAGTATCTATAATTAAAATCTCTAAATGGAGGGGTGGGTGGGGCTTGTGATTCAAGAACAAAGTAAAATAAATACTACACTACAATGCAGAAAAATACTCAATTTTAGGGACAACCTGGGAATTGTGTTCCATATGGTTCGTTGACTCAATTAACCTAGGTAACACAACTACAATTGGAGATTCATATGCAGGATGGTAACTTAGGTTCTTCCAACCCTCTTGTGCATGTGAAGGTCAAATTTCACTATAGCGCTTGATCAGCTACCATAGCGTGCCAACTAACCATTACCTATTATCCAAGCTAACCTCCCCTTGGTCAGGTTTAGTTGATTAGATGAGAACATATCAATCGAATCATGTTATCTACTTCCCTTTTCCTATTCATCAATACCTTAGTCGGGACTATGATATTAGGCGGGGTTTGGTGTTGGCCACTACCAAACAACGATCATAATAAAGGAAAATAGATAATACATGCAAGACCCCAATCATACCAATGCAATAAACCTAGATCATCTCAAGTCAACTACCCATGGGTCCCAGGTGCTTAGCTACACATGGCTAAGGAAAAACCAACAAGAATGAAAATACAAAACATAGTTGAGGATTTTACCCAGAGCAATGAAGAATGAAGTCACCACCAATTGCAAACCAAAAGCTTGATAGATTGACAATGAGTACAAGGCAAGATTTGTAATCCCCAAAAGTGGGTTTTCCAAGAGAAAATGATAAACTAAGCTAAAATCCTAAAATATTCTTAAGAGAACATTCAAAGGCTCTTTAAATGTCTCCAAAAATCTCAGCTCTGTCTCTCTTCCAAATAAAACCTAAGTTAAAGTATTTATAGCTGTTACAACTTAACCCTAAAAAATTGACAGAAAAGATAATTGGCAGCTGGTACGCCTCATATGTATGACTCAAAGGGTGACCTACGAGTCCTAATTGGGGTCTCATATCAGGTTCTTGGCATCTTAGACTCATCTAGTGCGACCCACTGCTATGAGCTATTACTTGGACTACAACTCATACGCTACTCTCGTAGTCTATGCCTTCAGTTTTTTTTGGTCTAAAGTTTTGGCTATCTGATTCCTGCTATGAGTCCACCTATACGAGTCATAGTGAGACTTACAACTAGTAGGATAGCCTAGTATGGTTGACCTCCACTTAGCAGATTTCTAACTTTTGGTCTATGTTTCTTGCTATGATAACACCCTACTACTCGTAGCTTGGGCTACGACTTATAGGTGAGCTCGTATGTCCTATGCTTCAACAAAATCTACAATTTCTCTCCAAAATAATGCCAACCTAACGTTTCTACAAGAACAACACAAAAACACATAAAAACTATAAAAAGTCACAATAAGAACTCATAAAATCCCCTACATTAGGCATCAAATGTGTTGTATTTTGACAGCAGATCAACATCCTCAAGTAGAATTATTTCTTGTCCTCAAGCGATGACTCAAACTATGCAGCCAATGAGAAAATACAGAGCAGCTATCCTAATGGCATCTACATCATTCACTCTAATACAGGTGCCAAACTATCATTTTCAAAAATAGATTGCAAAACTACTAAGTATAACAAGAACATGAAAATGAATCTTGCAACCCAACTATGATAAGCTAAGGAGCATCAACCATTCAAGCCTCAGCTTACCACCACATTATCAGGACAAGCACTGCTAAATACTCAAAATGCATGAATGCCTCAATAACCATAATCTCAAAAATTTTGAGGGTACCCGATTTTTCAAATCATTCAAAAAAACTTTAAAGACTATGTATATGCCAATAAATAACACTACTATGAATTTACATATTATTATACTACCTAAATATGCCAGTTCAACAGAAAATTAAACATCCACAAGGAAAAAGAAACACAACAAGAAAATCTTGGGATCAGAAAAAAAGGGGATGTTATGGACTCGAGGCTACTCAGACTTCACCTTAATCCATAACTTCCCACACTGCACCAAAACAGAATACTTTGTCCTCAAAGTAAAACACATACCAAGACGAAAATGACACAAATAGAAACATAGATATATAGACATTAAAAGCCCACATTTTAAAAACTAACATCCAAAACAAAGGTAAAAACATCATCTAAGATAAAACATCCAAAACCAACATAATGGAAAGATTATCTAACCAAAGAACAAAGTATCCATAAAGAAAAGTAAGGATTGGGGTTAAAAGGAGTCAAATATCATGGTGCATCAAGCATTGGTATCTGATTGACTTGCAAGGTCAGGGGGAACCATCTCCTCCTCAGTAGTCTGGGCCATAGATACACCTAAGCTACCCCTCCATGTTGGGGCTGCTACTCCCTATCTCTTTGTATGGTTACCAATAGGATGGACTCCTGCACCACCGCTTATAGTATTGGCTCCTCCTCTAAGGTTACTGGATAATTAGATCTAGGACTCTTCTAGCTCAACTTTGGGTCATCTGTCTCGAGGGACCTCTTTCCAAGGACATACGAGTGGTCAGCTAACCAATCAAACACCTCATCACCCGCCAGTACCACCTCTAGAAATTCAATAGGGACTGCTAACATCTGCAATAACTCGACCTTAAATTTGGCCTACTTCTTTTTCACTGTGCTCATGTCAACATGTTGAGCACCCTCAAGCCTTCTCTGGACTCTGGCCTTAAATGCATCCTCTCTGGCATCCACTGCCTTAACTTTCTCATCTACCAATGCATGGGTGAATGCCTTTATCCTCTCCTCTGAGTCTCGTATGGTTTGTCTGACCCATGGCCTGACCTGAGCTACTAAAGCTTGGAGCCTAGACTACACTAAAGCCACCCTGCATAATAGTTCCTAAAAAGCAATACTAGAGATAATAGAATCAACCTGTAATATAGATGTTGTTAGTGCTTGATTACTGGAGGATGGCATGGACTCAATCCTAAAAGTTAACGTAGGCTTTGTAGTAGCAAAATAGTACTGGTGGTAGCTAGAGTCGAACCCTGAGTCTGAGGCTCAACTTTTAATGGATCTGGGATAGCCAAAGGAGCTCCATGAGATAGGGCCACTGGGTTTTCATCAACCTTTATCATGCTGGGATTCATAGTACATATGGACTCAATATACTAGTCCCAGTGGGGGTCCATAAGAACACCTGCTACACTGTATAATCATTGGATCAAAATAAGGAATAACAGTGAGGTATTTGTCGTACGATGAACTCATGGGTATGCTCAAAGATGAGCCTAGCACAATCTATCTCATAACCAGCTCGAATGCTAGCTAATAATATAACTCGCTCTTAGGTGATCACATCATTTGTGAAAGTAGGCTGGATACACCAATGGATAATGGACCACCAAAACTTGGCCTGGAAAGAGAGGTGGGTCTTCACTATAGGATCTGCGTTGTTTGTAACCCGCATTGGCTCGAACCCCTCTTTACATATCTGGCTGGAAATCCACTGTAGAAGCTCTATCCTTGCCCCAATGTCCTTTCCAGTCACCGCTCTCCTCATCTTGTCAATATGTTCATCATACTATGTGGTAGACTGAGGCACTCTATAAGTAGGCCCAAACTGGACTCGTTGGATCGTATCCTTTGTGATGTCAACCCTCCGACCCTAGACTGATTCCACTTATAACCTTGGTTGCTCAATTGACTTCTTATTCTTTAGCAACGCTTGGTGGAGTGTATCAAGATAGGCTGCATAAAACTCATGGACTACATAAGGGCATACTTGCCCAGCTGCTGTGTGGTCCATCATAGCCCATGCTCATCTATCTCTACATCCAATCCTGGCACCCTATCTAATCTAGAGTTCTTCAGCCTAGATTTCTCATGAAGCTGTCGCACTGGTTTTCCCTATCCCTTAGGGTCTAACTCCTAGTCATATATCTCCTTCATCCTTGTAACACACCATCTCGAGTCAACTGGTGGATGTGATTATTCTTCATTCTGCTAGGCTTGTGTGGTGCTCTCAGACTCTAACCCTAACCGCGAATGTGAAGGGGTCATCTATGGAAAACTACTTCCCGAGCCATCTCCATCACTCTCCTGTACCTTCTCTTCACACAGGGAGGCACTGCTAACTTTCATACATGCCTAAGTTGCATGAGTAGGAGTTTGAGGTACATTCGCCATAGGGTCTATCCTAACCCTATGCACATCCACTGAACCCTCAGATCTCTCGATCTCGGGGGACTCATCAACCAACCTCCATTGGAATGTTTGAATTGGACATTTATCATTTGGAGGCATTGTAACTGGAAACCAACCATACAACTTCTGTGAGCTTTCAAGATGTTTAATCCAACAAATAACATAACGAAGAACAAGTAACAATAAACAAAAACAATTAAGTGCAAAAGATCACTAGTGTAGTTGCAGGTCTGCAGATACGAGATCCAGTTACAACTCACAGCTAAGAGTCATATTCTAGCTTCGTACCTTTTTCTAGAAACATCTTTAAGAACTTAGTTAAGCTTACGAGACCCTTACTACGAGTCAAAGCAGGTACTACGAGTCATATATGGATCTCATATAAGAAATATCAAGGAACCACAAGTGACTGGGCTTGTTGCGAGGGACCACTACAACTAGTAAGAGGGCTTAAGAGTCATAGGAGGACCTCATAGCTAAAAATAGAAGGCACCAACAGTGCCTATTACTTTCATATACAAAGCACAAGTAAAACATTCACAACAAAAGAGTTGGCAATTATAAGAGCAATATAATATATTTGACACATAAATGGCCCTACAATACATCAAAAAGTTAAAAGAACCATTATCCCTAAAATCCAAAATCAGTTTCACATTATGTTAGGCAAAATAAAGGGAAATTTCATATCTAAACTCGCACATCTATCAACAAAACATTCCATTGAGATGCAAGAGCAATTCAAACACTTTAAATCAAGTCCAACAAGCTATGGCATATAAAACACACCCACACTTCGTAGATTACAATTTTGAAGATAATTGTCATAATGGTCGGGCAACAATTAAGCACTACATTCTATGTACCAATAAATTCCCCAGTTACAACCACCCACTCAAGAACTTCGAACAACTTTTGATTCACAACAAAATCTTTCAAAGCTTAAAAACCCTAGGTTTCATATCTAGGTCCATACATCACCACATGGGCATGAATATTCATGGTTAAAACAAGCATATGACCATACCAAAAATGAGCTCACCATAATAGTGCTTTAAATTTAACCACAAGGCTTACCAATTGGTAGAGGAATTTAACCATAGCAAAGGAGATCGAAAACCACATCAAAACCATCAAAGAGAGTATCCTCCCAAAATTCTTGTCGGAAAATGATGTGGGTAGCTAGGATTTTGATCTCAAAATGGAATAAAGAAAAGGTATTTGAGATTTCACAGCATCTTAAGGTCGGGGGAATGAACTTTCGGGGTCAAATTTAATTTTTATCCCCTTTTAAATAAAATAGGGTCATCTTGAAAAAGTTGCAGGTCGGGGCTATGAGACCCCGACAATAAGCCGTAGGGTGTCCTACAACTTATAGGTCTCAATCTCATAGCATACCCAACACTCATGTGAATTCATAATCTATACCTAATTACTATGAACCCCACTTACGACTCATAGCATACCCTACGAATAGTAAGGCTAGCTTGCAGTGTATGTGTCAACTTCTGATATTCACTATTTCAATCTATGAGGCATGGCTATGAGTCATAGTAGTGAATACGACTAGTAGGCCTGCTCATAAAGGCTGTTCCAAGTGCCACTTTCTTACATCTTTAGTTCTTCAATATCCACCTACAAACCAAGTCTCAAAAACAAAATAATCTTTAAAATATTACAACTGCATCAATATTTTCCAACTTAAAACAAACAATCACCCTACTACCTAAAATCTCAACAAACAAACAAACCTAAAATAGACAAAAATTATTAATAGATGCTTGGGTTGCCTCCCTAGAAGCGCCTTGTTTAACGTTGTAGCTCGGCTTAGTCATCATCCTTAATGAATGACCATCAAGGGTCTACACTTCACTCTTAAACTCATTCAGGAGTTTTGTGAATTGGTAGATATCAAACACGACCTCTGTATTATTTATCCTAAACCAAAGCTGACCTAAATCCATATACACTAGGCTGTCTCAGTGGCAAGAAATAGTCTTCCCAAATTGATGGGCACCTTGAAATCAACTTCATAATCAAGTATAACAAAGCCCGCAGGAAAGATGAATTTATCAACTTTAACAAGAACATCAAGAAGTATTCCCTTTGATATTTTAATGGTTTGATTATCCATGAGCAACTGCATTCTCGTCAGGGTAGGAAAGCCAAGCCCAAGGTTTTTGGATACGACAAGAGGCATTAATTTATGCTCGCTCCTAAGTCATACAATGCTCTCACAAATTCAATATCACCAAAGGTGCAAGGGATGGTGAATGTGTTGGGGTCCTCTCATTTTTGAACAGGGCATTTGGTCACGATTGAACTACATTATTGGAGCTCTTGTGAGAACTCTTGACACAAAGTGAATTTCTTTGTCACCAAATCCTTCATGTATTTGGCATACCCGGGAATATTCTCTAAAGCATCTAGAACAGGAATGTTGATGGATAGTTGCTTCAACATTGTGAGGAAGTGTTTGAATTTACCCTCCTCTTCCTTTTTCTTAAGCCTTTTAGGGAAAGAAGGAGGAGGCTTTAGAATGGACTTCAACTTTTTGTGCTCCCTTATCTCTTCTCTTTGCATCCCAAAAAAATCTATACCTTCTCCATCAACCATAACTTCACCATCAAGACCCTTCTTATCAACTTCGTCCACAATAACACCGAAGGTGCAAGGGATGGTGAATGTGTTGGGGTCCTCTCATTTTTGAACAAGGCATTTGGTCACTATCGAACTACATTGTTGGAGCTCCTATGAGAACTCTTGACACAAAGTGAATTTCTTTATCACCAAATCCTTCATGTACTTGGCATACCCGGGAATATTCTCTAAAGCATCTAGAACAGGAATGTTGATGGATAGTTGCTTCAACATCGAGAGGAAGTGTTTGAATTTACCCTCCTCTTCCTTTTTCTTAAGCCTTTTAGGGAAAGAAGGAGGAGGCTTTAGAATGGACTTCAACTTTTTTTGCTCCCTTATCTCTTCTCTTTGCATCCCAAAAAAATCTAGACCTTCTCCATCAACCATAACTTCACCATCAAGACGCTTCTTATCAACTTCGTCCACAATAACAGGCATAGGGGGATCTATGGTGCTTTTGTCACTTCGAGTCATGACTTCTATACAATGGCCTTCATTCTTAGGATTTTGAATAGTGTTGCTTGGTAAGGTTCTCTTTTGGCATTGGTTCAGTTGCGAAAAAACTTGCCCAATTTGTTATTCTAGTTGCTTAATCGCCACCGAGTGAGACTCTATTTTTTTGTTAATACTTGAAATATCCGCTTTCATTCCCTTCAAGGTCTCATCTTGGTGGTCCACTCTCTTCAACAATATGTCAAACATATCTTCAAGCTTAGAAATGCTTGGCACAATATCACGATTGTGAGGCGGCACATAGGGACCATTCCTATAACCATCTCTTCTACACTATTTGGCATCTGGCACCCTCTCTTTTTTATAGTAACCACCTTGGTTATCTCTATAAGCACCATCATGGTTGTAGTTTCGACCTTGACTCTCGAAACCTTGCCTCCAGTAATTTGAATTGGACCCTTGAGGATTATTCTTGAAACTTGATGCTTGATTACTTACAACACAATCATCTATATTAAAGAATGGATCTTCATACGTGGGAGCCTTAAGATGTTGGTGAGTCACCGCTTTGACACTTGCTTAGTTTTGCTTCAAGACCAAGTCCATACATGTGTGAAGTTGAGTAAGTTACTCCATGATCTCTTCATTGACCTTTTCTTGCTTATTGTTAGTGTTGACCGCACAAGAAGTCTTCATCGCACCTCGCTCTCGTTGACCCCATGCTCTATTGGTTTTAAACATTTGATCCATCCTTGCGTCTATCAATGCAAAAAGGTTGGTCAAGAAATATGCCTCCTATGATTTTGTTGCTGTAAACTTGGTTGTTCTCATCAAGTGCCCGATAAAAAATCTCAACCAAGGCATCATCAACAATTTTATGATTAGGGACTATCCTCAAGCATTTGGTAAATATCTCCTATGTTATGCTGATGGAGTCACCTGGAAATTGCTCAAAGTTATTTATTTGACCTTTGAGATTTAAATTCTTAGATCTTGGGGAGTATCCTTCAATAAATACTCTCTAAAGCTCTGCCAAACTTGTTATATTACCCGGATGAAGTTCAGACAACCACATAGTTATATTTCTAGTCAATGACAATGGAAATACTTATAACCAAATGAAGTCAAGAGAAAGATTTTGTGTCCCCATGACACTTTTGCAAACAAACACCACATTATGGAGATTACGGTAGGGATCCTCTGAGGGTAGCCCTATAAATAATCCACGGTTTTGGAGCAGTTGAAGTAATCCACTCGACACCGAGAACTCAGTGTCCACCAATAGTGGAGGCAACACTATAGCACTAGTAACATCCATGTCCATAGGATTCAAGTGATATTGATTCTATTCATAAGCATTTTCGTTGAAGTCCCTAAGTTGGGGCCTGTTATCCCTTGGTGGTAGATTCTCCTCTCTCCCCATATCATCATTCATATTTATTTCCTCCTCAATAGCAATATTCTCATTTATTGAGCTATTCTTCTAAAGAGTTGGTGGATCTCCAAATTGAACGGAGCTAAGGGATTGCCTTGGCTCCTTGTGTTGGGCATACAACCTAGTACACCCTGCAATTAAAATCAAACAACAAAAATAAAAACAAAAGTAAAATACAAGAGAGTTTAGAAATTAACACCAGAACTAACTAATAGTGAAATCAAGTCAAAAACTAACTATATTCCCTAACAATGGCACCTTAATTTTTTATGATGTTCACACTCTAATAAAAAAGTGGTCACTATCAGCAATTAACCTAAGCAAACGTTGGAGTCGAATCCATAAGGAATATAAGGGTTGACAATGAGAATTCACTATCAATCATTTCAAGTATTAATAACTAAAATCTATAAATGGGGGGTGGGTGGGTTCATGATTCAAGAACAAAGTAAAATAAACACTATACTACAATGCAGGAAAACACTCAATTTTAGGGACAACCTGGGAGTTGTGTTCCTCATGGTTCGTTGACTGAATTACCCTCGGTAACATAACTAAAATTGGAGATTCGCATCCAGGATAGTAACTTAGGTTCTTCCATCCCTCTTGAAGGTGAAAGTTGAATTTCACCATGGTGCTTAGTCGACTACCATGGTGTTCTAACTAACCGTTACCTACTGTCCCAGTCAATCTCCCCTTGGTCAGGATTGGTTGATTAAACGAGAACACATCAGTCGAATTCTGTCATCTACTTCCTTTTTCCTATTCGTTACTACCTTAGTCGGGATCGTGATAGTAGGTTGGATTTGATGATAGCCACCACCAAACAACAATCATAATGAAAGAAAATAGACAGTATATGTAAAACCCCAATCATAGCAATATAATAAACCTAGGTCATCTCAAGCCAACAAACCATGGTTACCACAACCCTAAGTTGTGGGTGCTTAGCTACTCATGGCTAAGGTAAAACCAACAAGAATGCAAATACAAAATATAGGTGAGGATTTTACCCAGAGCAACGAATGCTGAAGATACTACTAATTGCAAACCAAAAGCATGATAGATTGACAATGAGTACAAGGCAAGATTTGCAATCCCAAACGTGGGTTTTCCAAGAGAAAATGATAGTTTCTTAGATATATTACGTTCTTAGATATATTGTATTGAGAGGAGTCCTCCTAATAGGATATTTTCTTAGTTTGCTCCATCTGGAAATGGGGATGAATTATCTGACCTTAGTAGGATGGATAATTTATGAACCACCATAGGTTCAAGGTAAGATTTATGCCTCCCTCTTTGTAATTTCCTATTTTGCCATCTATAATAAGGCTTGGGGGTGTGCGGCTCAACCCTTGACTATCCAAAGGATTGGGGACCCTTAGGCAATGCCTGTTCCCTATAAAAAAAGAGAGAAAATAATAAACTAAGCTAAAATCCTAAAATATTCTTGAGAGAATATTCAAAGGCACTTTCAATGTCTCCAACTTGTATCTCCTCCAAATAAAACCTAAGTTAAAGTAGTTCTAGTAGTTACAAATTAACCATAAAAATTTCATAGAAAAGATAGCTAGCAGCTGATACGCCTCACAGGTATGATTCGTAGGATGACCTAAAAGTCATAATTGGGGTCTTGTATCAGGTTCTTGGCATCTTGGACTCAATTGGTACGAGTCGTTGCTTGGGCTACGACTTGTATGCTCCTCTCGTACTCTAGGACTTTAATTATTTTTCACAAGTTTTAGCTCTCTGACTCTTGCTATGAGTCCACCTATACAAGTTATACTGAGACTTACGACTCATAGGATGGCCTCATAAGGTTGACCTCCACTTAGTAG
The DNA here is from genome assembly GCA_025642045.1 of Solanum sejunctum. Taxonomy (NCBI): domain Eukaryota; kingdom Viridiplantae; phylum Streptophyta; class Magnoliopsida; order Solanales; family Solanaceae; genus Solanum; species Solanum sejunctum. The sequence goes on from JAOTQJ010152683.1 coordinate 26,763, forward strand.
ATTTCTGACTTTTGGTCTCTGTTTCTTGCTACGATAAGATAACATGACTTGTAGCTTCGGATACGACTCATAGGTGAGCTCATATGTTCTACTGTTCAGCAAAACCTGAAATTTCTCTCTGAAATCATGCCAACCTAACTTTTCTGCAAGAACAATACAAAAATACTTAAAAACCATAAAAGGTCATATTAAGAACTGACAAAATCCCTTACTTTAGGCATTAAATGTGTTGTACTTTTACAGCATCTCAGTGGCCCTATTTAATGTTGATTCGTGTATCTGCTTTACTATGAGTTGGGACTAATCAATGTTGTAGCTAGAGAAGATGCTGGCAACCAATATTGAAAGTTATGACATAAGCATGTTATCCACCAAGGTTGGCTAGATGCATGATCTGACAATATCCTACAAAAACTTGGTGGGGAAGAAGAGTGAAGCCTTGACAATCGGCTCCGTATGGGTAGTGAACCAAATAGGCTTTGGACTGTGCTCCACAATGTAACCAACCACCCATCTCAAAATTGAGTTCCTATGTACCGGATCCTTTATAATCAATGAATTTTTGCCCTGTCCCAACCTGTGGTCAAACTCTTCTGTAGATTTGGGGGCATGGTACTCTAGACTATAAAGCACACGATGGATTATCTCCTTAGAAATATTGACCCATTGACCCCTCACCCATAACTCTGTCAATATAAGCTGAGTTATAAATCTCATCCCGTTGGGAAGACTATGCTATTTCATGGATGCGTAAGATGCATAAAATTCAAATACCAGAATTGAGGAGTACCATCCAAGTGGCTCCATCATCCATGTGAGCCCATATTGTATCATCGTGTCTTTCAAACCTAGGACAATGCTATGTCTATCATCTATGACATTGGGTTCCTTATATATAGAATGGGTAGGATTTCCCACTCCTTCGGCTGCATTCCCTCTAAGAATATAGCCTCCAAACCCTCGATGTACCTTCGATGAGACATAACATTTGGTGCTAATGAAGAAAATGGTGCGACGGAGGACTCAACATCTCCTCTATCCTCGGAGCCCTCCTTAGAATTAGACTCCTCCGCTGATCACGTCATCTAGGGCATGCTACCCCTGTCTCATCACTACATTCCTCATCATACTAGGAAGGGCTATCAGCCTGAGCATGAGTAATCGCAACTCTGGCTACTGTTGCTGCTCTGGTTTGTGATACCTCAGCCTCAGGGTCTGATGAGCCATAGTGGTCCTCTAGTGACCCACTCAACTAAGGGGTCCGCTCATAATCAGTAGGATCATCCACGAGCTTCCTCTTAAAGGACTCAATCTTCGAGCAATTTACTTTCAGGACCATAATACCTAAAAATTAGACATAAACGAACCATAATTAGCTCTAATAATTAAAAAAGTGCAAAAACATAATTAAACTAGTTGCAGAAGGGCTTTATGAGAGGCCTTTTACGAGTCATAATGAGAACTATGAGTCGTTAAGTGCTCTCATAGACTGGTGCTTCAGAAAAATAATAATCACTGAAAAATTCTACGAGACTAAGGTACAACTTGTAAATTAGCTTATGAGTCCTAAACTGAGTTCGTATAAAACTCCAGAGAGTAATTCAAAAATAGACAAGGATCTATGAGACCTATCTACGAGTCGTAAAGTGATCTACGACTCGTAGAAGGTCTTGTCTGATGAACACTAAGATTATCAAGTATCTCAAATTTTCCACGAGGGGTAATCACAACTCGTAGATGATTCTACGAGTCGTAAAAGACTCTCGTGAACGGGAAATCTCAAATACCTGATATTTCTAGGTCTATCACATGGATCCTAAGAACATATTCAACACTTAATCGACAGCATCAAAGCAAGTATACGACTACCCAATCATGATAAGCACATAATAATTAATACCCTACAAAGATTTGACAAATATTCACCACATCAAAATATGAATAAGCATGGAAAAACTTATGTATCAAACTCTTCTTCTTTGACTTACACAACATCATATGCTCATGCCAATACCCATTAACCCACAATCATAAATTATATAATTTCAACCATTGAAGCATGAATAATGATTCAATAGGTATAACATTTAGCAATCAATCATGTCAAAAGCTTCAATTCCTGACTGAAACATTCAATTTCAACCAAAGGGAACCCTATTTTATTATAATTTATAATAACACGAGTCTATAAACATCGATATTACTTTTAAGTCTAATCTAGACACAAAGATCCACTTAATTTTACAATAAGTTCCTAAATTTCAAGCCTAGGATTATGTTTTAATTCTTCCAAATAATATAACCCTAATGGTATTCATATAACACAATGCACCTAATATTTAATCATCTATTTTAATATGTCAAAACCTAGGTCATCCGAATTACTAAATCAATTACGGCACAACAAAAGAGATATGATAAGATATATATAATTTAATTATTGATAGCATGCAATCATCAACCTTACATTATCTAATACTTAGCTAATATCTTATATTAATAAACAAATGTCTCACTATATGCCAACAAGAATGAAATGCATCACATGCACACCTCTAATTGGATTGGCTATAATCACTAATCTTTTGGACCCTTCAACTTTCCATTAACATTAACAATAATAACAATAACAACAGCAACAACAACAACAACAGTATCAACAACAACAACAACAATAGCAACAACAATAACAATAGTAACAGGAACAATAACAATAACAACAACATCAACAACAACAACAACGACAACACAAATAACAACATCATCATCATCATCATCAACAACAACAACAACAACAATAATAATAAAGTAATAATAACAATAATAATAATAATAATAATAATAATAATAATAATAATAATAGACAATGGTATTGAAACAGCAGGAGGAATAAACTTATACTGATCAACCTCATGCAATGCATCATCATTTGCAGTGTATTGTAACACCCCACACCTTACAATACTAGTATAATGGAAATGAAACATGACATGGTTTGGTCAAACTGGCGCTAATTTTCAAAAGTGCTCGAATCTCGCGTTAATGGGCTATATGTGCATCTAGCGCTTAAGAGGGTCGAGTGAATATACTTTTTATGTCGAATTGAGGGGATTACAGCCTTAAAATGAAGTGAGAGAAATGAGGTGCTTGTAGGACTTAGAAGCTAGTAGGTGAGTCAGGTACTTGCTTAGCTTAAAATCGCGAACCAAAAGAAGACGAGGTTCGACGTTGAAATTGTCAAAGTTCGATTATGAATAAAGTCCCTGTTAAGGGTGTAACTATGGGCCATGATTTAACATCACATATGGAATATATTTACAGCCCAAAGCTTACATGTTTTATTGCACAGTTTGTTGAGGCGAGGTCTGTCCCGACCCTTGTTAGATTTTTTTGTTTATTTAGAGGCTTTGTGGACTATGTAAAGCACAGTGAAGTCATGTCTTGCACTTTAGACAGCGTAGCCCCAACGACCTAGTCATATGTATTTTCTTTTAGCTTGTTATCACTGTTTATCTGTTTAAAGACATGTCAAACATAGACCCCTTATAATATGTACGGAACGCATATAGTTACAGGTTGGTTATTCCGACCCTTATCGGCAACGGGTGCCGGTCCACCCTACGGGACTTTGGGACGTGACACGTGCGCTCCTTTTCTTTCTTTTCATTTATAAATATATATACTAGTGAAAAGCCTATGTGCTTTGCACGTATGAATCACATCAATTTAAAAATTATATACAAATAGTACTCGCCATTAAATAAATATAATATTTGTATAAATAACAATTAAATAAATACCACCGATTTGATACAATAGTTTAGTCTATCGTGATACATCAAATATAAGAAACTCAATTCAATTGCTTATAATATATATTTTAAGGATTTTGAATACATCAAGTAATAATTTAGAACTGAATGGTTAGAAGTTAAATAATTAATTGACTAAAATTTAGTGTAATAAAAGATTCTTAAATTTAAAAGAACCAATTAAATTCCAATATAATTTTACTAATTTTTTTTCTTTTTAAAATTTGTTATATTAAATACTTTCATTATAAAATATTAAATAGTCAAAACTTTTGGTAATTATTTATATAGAATAGTTCTAAACCAAAAGAGATTTCTAAATATAAAGAAATTATAATCGAGAAGTGAATCTAGAAACTAAATAAATAAAATATTAAATAATAAATTAAGCAAAAATTATAAAAAGATAATTTTGTCTAAAGAAGAGTATTTTAGTGAAGGGCTAAAAGTTCAAACAACATTTCTAAGGGCCTTCACGCT
>JAOTQJ010152693.1:0-31050 GCA_025642045.1 Solanum sejunctum
TTTGAGAAGAAGGACAGTTGGACTTGGATTTTCTTGATTTTCTGTATTTCTAGTGGCTTGTACGCGTGACAACCAGTTCTTGGTAGTGATGAGTAGAAAAAAGAAAGTAGACAACAGTATTCTATTAATGTGTAATCATCAAATCAGCTGAACCTAACCAGAGGTTTACTAGGACAATGGATAATAGTTAGTTGGCACACCATGGTTGCCGACCAAATACCGTGGTGAAATTTGACCTTCACCTTCATAAGAGGTCTGGAAGAACCTAAATTACTATCCTGCATGCGAATTTCCAATTAGGGTTATGTTGTCTAGGGTAAATGAGTCAAGGAGTCATTGGAAACATAATTCCCAAGTTGTCACTAAATTTAAGTGTCGTCTCTCATAATTATTGTAGTGTTAGTTTGTTCTCTATTTTGAATCATAAACCTCCCACCCACCCCTATTTATAGATTTTAGTAATCAATGCTTGAAATGATTGATAGTGGATCTCTACTGTCAAGCCTCGTGTTCCTTGTGGATTTGAGCCTAACCTCTTGTTAGGTTTATTACTGACTGAGACTACTTTGTTTTTGGAGTGTAAACACTCACCAAGAAGAAACAAGAAGAATTTTATAAATAAACGAGCCTTCTCTTGATTCCCACGTTAAGTATTCACTAAAGTATTGGAAAGGAGTTGTTAAGAGAGAGTTGAATATGATTCTAAGTGTGAGAATGAATTTGAATGAGGAAAGAAGAGTATAGGTCATTTGAATTTCCTAGTATATTATAGAAAGTGACAAAAGTCGCTTAGGAGAAGCCATAATTACGAAAATACCATTAATGAAATGAATTGAAGAATGTTGCCAGGGTCCCCATGGGAAGAACTCACGGTCTGTACAAGGTCACACGGACTGTGAGCCCTTCCATGAAGCCAACCTTAGAAGAATTTCCATTGACGAAGGTCCGAGATGATAATTTCATACTTAGAACACCCATACAGAAGGCTCCATGGACCATTTGTGTGATCTGTCGTGTAGCTTCACTTAGAAAAAAAATTTCATTGACAAAGTTCAAAGACGGTGATTACATACTTAATAGATTATCATTCTGACACACATACGAAGAGTCTCATGGCCCGTGAAGAGGTATATAGACTGTGAGGAGTTCATGTATGATGTGTCTTTTGCCAAATTATGGTTTTCAAGGCCACACAAGCCACCACACTGTCTATAAAATGCCACCAGGCCGTGTAGGGTTCATATGGTGCAAGACTTGGTCTTGATCTCTAAGCTAAGGCCAAGACACTATATAAAAGGCCAAAGGCCACCCCAATGAACCTCCACATGCCCGTGGTAAGCCACATGGACCATGGAGGCGACAATAAGGCATTACCTTGGTCAAAAGCTTTTTGAAACCAAAATCCAAGCACCATAAAGGTTGTACCAGATTCGAGTCCTTACATCGTATCCCCTTTGGGAACATTAATCCTCGAATATGCTAGAACAAGGCTTGAAAGGCTTAACTTCAAACATAAAATATCCAAACACAAGATACCATGCACATTTCATCACATGAAAATCATAAAGTTATTAAAATCATATCAGCACATATTCAAATTATTACAAAATCTTTAAATGCACATGTATACATGTCATGTCATGAAACACAAGAGTGAAAGAATTAGGACCACTTGGAATAGGAAGAAACAAATACCTTAGGTTTGAGTAGATTGGAAAAGATGGGGATATCACTTCATAATGTCCAACTCCGCATCCCACTTAGAACTCTCCACATGTTGATTTCTTTAAAGCACCTTAACCAAAGTCACATCCTTGCTGCAAAGCTGCTTCATTTGCCTATCCAAGATCTCAACCGAATGTTCCATATAAGACAAGTTCTCTTGAACCTCAACACTTTCCAAAGGCACAATGGTACTAGCATCACCAATTATTTTCCTCAACATAGACACATGGAAAATCAGGTCAATATAACTCTAATCCAAAGACAAGTCTAATCTATAAGCAATATTCCTAATTCACTCAACAATCTTATAAGGACCTATATACTGGGGACTTAACTTGCCCTATGAATTACCCCATTCATGGGTGAGACATTCACATACACCCAATCTCTAACATGAAACTCAAGATTTGTGTTTCTAACATCCGAATAAGACTTTTGACTAATTTGACCAATTTCAACCTCTCCCTAATCAACTTCACCTTCTCCAAAGCCTCCAACACCAAATATGGGCCAATCGAGGCCATCTCTTCTAACTCAAAACACCCCACTACAGATCTACATATATTACCATATAAATCTTCAAACGATGTTATACTAATTCTAGCATGAGAGCCATTTTTACAAGCAAACTCGATAAGTGGAAGATGGTCATCGTAATTACCCTTGAATTCCAACCCAAAATCCCTGAACATGTCATCTAAAGTTTGAATTGTCCTTTTGGCTTGTAATTGGTTTGAGGATGAAAGGTGGTACATAACTTCACCTTTGTGTCAAGCCTCTTTGAAATGTAAAAGTGTGAAGTAAATTGGGTGCCACGATCCGATATGATAGACCCAGGCATACCATGCAATGTCACCAACACTTAGATGTATAACCTTGCATAATCTTTGACACTAAAGGTAGTATTGACTAGTAAGAAATGAGCCAATTTAGTCATCCTATCAACAATAACCCAAATTGAATCAAATTGCCTTTGGGTCCGAGGGAAGCCAACCACAAAATCCATGTTCACATCTTTCCACTTTCAAGTAAGAATCTCATTATCTTGAGCTAAACCAACGGGCCTTTGATATTCTACCTTCACTTGTTGATAATTAGGATATTCAGATACAAACATGGCTATATCCTTCATAGCACTATGCCATGAATACAATTTCCCTCAAATAATGATACATTTTGGTAGATCCTGAGTGAATAGAATAATGAGGGTTATGGGCTCCACTCATGATCAGCCTCCTAAGATCATCAACATCCGAAACACATAATCAATCTTTATACCGAAGCACACCATTTCCCCGGGAGAAAATCTCTATTCTCTTTTTAGCAATCAGCTTCTTCAACTTAACCTATGATGGGTCTAAATCTTGCTTAGCCTTGACATCAACAATCATAGAAGATTTGACCCCATTCTGAACATGAATACCACCCTATCAGAGTTAGCCAACTAAGTACCCAATCTAGCCAAATGATGAACATCTTTTGCCAACTCTTTTTTCTCTTCATCAACATGAGCTATACTCCCCATACATAGCCTACTAAGAGCATCATATACAATATTTGCTTTTCCAGGATGATATTGCACTCTTGTCATAGTCCTTAAGAAGTTCTAAAAATCTCCTTTGCCCCAAGTTAAGATCCCTTTGGGTCAACATATATTGCAATGTAAATAGTATCTCCAAATCTTGAAAGCAAACACCACAGCCACAAACTCAAGATCATGAGTTGGGTAATTACGCTCATGCACCTTCAAATGCATAAGCTATCACCATACTGTGTTGGATAACCACATAACCCAACCCAATCAGAGAAGCATCACAATATACCACAGACCCATCTTAGCTATTTGGTAGAGTCAAAATAGGAGTCGATCTTTCAAACTCTAAAAAATCTTCTCACATTTATCCTACCATACAAACTCGATATTCTTCTGAGTCAACTTTGTTAATGGAGATGCAATAGATGAGAAAATTTCAATAAACCTTCTATGATAACGTACCATCCTAAGAAAACTTTGAATATCCGAAAGAGTCAATGGTCTAGGCCAATTCTTCACGTCCTTAGTCTTCTTAGGGTAAACCTTAATATCATCACTAGATACCATGTGACCAAGAAAATCTTCTTTGTTTGACCAAAACTCTCATTAGCTTAACTTAGCATATAATTACTCCTCCTTCAAAGTCTGAAGAACCAACCTCAAATGATCCATATGCTCCTACTCAATTTGAAAACAAATAAGGATATCATCGATGAGGACAACTACAAAAAAATAAAGAAATGGCTTGAACACTAGATTTATAAGGTTCATAAATGCAACCAGAGCATTAGTCAAACCCAACAACATCACCACAAATTCAAAGTGCGCATAATAGTCCAAAAAGTCATTTTGGGAATGTCACACTCACTAACCTTTAGTTGATGATAACTGGAATAGAGGTAATACTTTGAGAAATTGGTGGCCTCTTGAAGTTGATCAAACAATCGTTAATCCTTGGCAACAAATATTTATTCTTGATGGTTATCTTATTCAATTGCCTATTATCAATGCACATCCAAAGATACCCATCTTTATTTTTGACAAATACCACCAAAGCACCCCACAGAGATATACTTGGACTAATGAAGCCTTTTTCAATAAATACCCAAGTGATTCTTCCCGTATATAGTGCATGGAGGAGGCATGGGCCAACCTCTACCCTGTGCCTTGGGCAAAGTTACCCTAGTATTACCAACCCTTGCATTAGAACCATGCCCTTGGTGAAAGTGACTAAACCTCTACTGCTCTAGGATTTGGAGAACCCACCATCAAACAGGCCCTCTTAGAATCATGCACCCTCTTCTTCTTGAGCTTTTCTCCTTTAATCTGTTTAGTATGTGTCATAAGCCCGGAGATGCCAATAACCCAAATAAGTATGGTGGTATGATATTACTTCATAACTAAATTAGAGATCCTAGATATAAACTTGTGCATTCTTACTTTTGGGTCAGCCACAAGCATAGGAGCATACTTGGAGAGATTAGCGAACTTGAGGTCATAGTCCCCTAAATATATACCTCCTTGCTTGAGGTTGATAAATTCTTTCATTTTAGCTTCCCTAAGTTCAAGATGGAAGAAATGATCTAGAAATGCAAACTTGAACTCTTTCCAATTAACAACAATACGACAAAACCTCTCCAACAACCATTGAGTTTACCACACTTGAGCCGCATCTTTCACCTAATAAGCAGCCAACTCATCTTTCTCCTCAGAAGTAACTCCCATAATAGTGAACACCATAGAGAGTTCATCAATGAACTCATGAGAATCCTCATTAGACTTTGATCCATAAAACTTCAAAGGATTCATCGGGGTAAATCTCTCACTCTAGAAGACAGAGTGGCATCATAGGGAGGAAGATTAGCCTATATATAGTTTGAGTAGTTGCAACTTAGGCAAGCATAGCAATAGCACTTCAAAATTCACCATTAGTGATAGGCTCTTCCATAGGCTCTTGAGGAACTTGAACCTTATTAACCAGGGCCAGTCTTGGTAGGGAAGCTTTACGTGGAGGCATCATTAGGATTATGAAACCATAACATACAATCCAAAGCATAAGATATCAAGAAGTGAGACAGTTTCTAAAATTCCATCATAGCCTCCTACTTATAGTCGTGGTGCACTTCACACCCATTAATAGAAATCTATTTGATGCAGCATGTTGGACTCCAAGGATCCAAGGATCATTTGTAAACCTAGTGCTTTGATACCAAACTTGTCATGACATGGACCTAGGGTCTAGGAGTAACATGGTGAATGGGAACCCAAGAGTCCACAAACAAGCCTCAAAGTATCCATATTGACATCATCAATTCAAAAATATATACAAATAGTAAACACATATTTATAAGGAACGGAAAAGTAGGACTCACGCTATGGGGATTTCATAGGGATAGGGATTAGCATGGATTCACATAACACATAACACATAACACATAAAGAATAAAGGAGTAGGTAAGTATGACTCACTCTATGTGGGCAATATGGGGCTTCGAATCTTCCATATTTTCATATCATAACATAATCACATGTCGTATACTCATAATCAAATCATATTAACCATATCCAATGGTGGATAAAGATAATCTCCAGTCCCTACATAGTTAGATCATGTAGGTAAAAGTATGCATTAGTCAGTTTGAATGTACTAAGTATGCAAGCATGCAATGCATATGACTTATCAAACCTGCATTCAATGTTAGATAACAAGGCACATAATATAGAAAGAGGTATATATTTGAAAAGTAGTGTAAAAATATTCCATGAAATCCATAACGCTTATATAATAGCAAGGATGAGACCTCAATCGACATATAAGACAAAGTGAGCTATTATTTGGAATTATGAAGTTATCCCCACATCAAAAAAGAGGTAGTCTACTTACTAAAGGTAAATTATACTTCTCCTTACATACCTCCTATTTTTGAGAAGTAACCTTCTTTTTTTGCCTCCAATTTCAAAAGGATTTTTCACAATTTTATCATATCATATTAATGTTGTAAATGCACCTTACGGATTTCCCATTTTGGTGAGAGTTACCATATACATATACCTATGATGGCACATACTTTAAGAGAAAGAAAGAGAACCATTAGTGATAGCGTTGTCATCTCCAATATCATAGGTGCTAATTCATTATCCCACAAGAGTACATATACGTATACATTCTTTCAAAGTAGATGCAACTCATTACTAATTATTTCAATGCTCACTTGGGATTAAAAGCCAAACCTTATTCATACTTATTCATTCCTAGGCTCAAAGGTCAAATCACATTTCGAATCATACTATTTATGCATAGAAATAGCTCATTCATAATTACCAATTTGGTGTAAATACCTAATATGCTTAAAGAGCCAATACCATAGACATTTGTGTGATCACATTCTTGTCATAACCATATGAGTGAGCTTAACTCACTAATTCATTTTCATAAACATAGGTTGGCTTAACCTAATAACTCATTTTTATCAAAATCCAATGCTCATGTATGCAAATGCAATGAATAACATGAGATTAGCAATATGCAATAGTAATCAAATTTTAAATCAGCAATTCAATATAAAATTCAAGTAAATCCATAAGTAAAATCCACATTCAAATCACAATTTAGATTATCCATGCTTGATTCGAAATTTAAAGGGATAATGCAATTTCAATATCAATAATATCAATGCAATTCAACATATTAGGGTTTAAAGCACTTTAACCTCAAAAATAAAATATAGCACATATTTGAATTGCATGAATTAAGAAATAACCTTAAAAATCCATAATTAATGTAAGTTAATTTCATGAAAAATCAATGTAGAAGAGTTTGGGTCTTCATGGTTGAAAGGAATCAAGAATCTATCCGACATACCTTAGCTCCACAAGAAAAAAAAAAGAATTTGATGAAGAAAAGTGCCTTCTCTTGATTCCAAAGATAACACTTCACTAGAGTGTTTCAGAGGAGTTCTTAAGGGAAATTTGAATATGATTCTAAATGTTAGAACATATTTGAATGAGGTAATAAGAGTGTAGGCCATTTGAATAACTTAGGATAGCATAGTAAGTCACAAGCATCCTTTAGGAGAAGCAATAATTATGAAAATGCCTTTAATGAAACTAATAGAAAAATGTTGCCAAGGGTCCCGTGGGAAGGTCTTACAGTCCGTACAAGGTCACATGGACTGTGATCCCTTTCTTGAATCTAACCTTAGAAAAATTTCCAATGGTGAAGGTCCAAGATGATAATCCCATACTTAGAAAATTTTCACATCGACACCCATATAGAAGGCTCCACGGACAACATAGAGGTCACACAGATCATGTCGCCTCCTGTTAAGCTTCACTTAGAAATATTCTTCATGGACATATTTGTAAGAAAGTGATGCCGTATGTAGAAAGTTTTCACCTCGATGCCCAAACGAAGGGCCTCACGGCCCATGAAGAGGTATACAGATCGTGTGTGATTTATCTGTGATATGACTTACCCAAGTTACGGTTTTTAGAGCCAAGGCTCTATCACAAAAGCAATTGCACAGTCCAAAAGTGCCACACGGGCCATGCGAGGTTCGTGTTGTGCGAGACATGGGCTTGAACTCCAAGCTAAGGCCAAGACATTACACATAAGGCTAAGAGCCACCATAAGGCACCTCCACATGGCCCGTGGTAAGCCACATAACCCATGGCGGTGACCACAAGGCATGGCCTTGGTTAGAAACTTTGCAGAACCAAAATCCAAGAACCATAAAGGTCGTATCAATTTGTGTCCTTATGTAATAGCCCATGACAACGCTACAACTGATTTAGTAAATGCAACACTGAACCAGAACTAGAATGAGAAAAATAATAATACACCTCTGCTTAAAGATATTTACCCACTACTATATGATCTTCAGGCTGTAGCTCATACATGGAATTAGTATGGGCTCGATCGTATGGCGATTGATGTTACTGGAGCTGTTATGTTACCGCCACTACATAATGATATAAAATTCATTTTTTTGAGAGGTTAACTACAAATGTTGTAGAATTGTGGGTTGTTCATAGGCCTACTATCAAGGATCTACACAACATTTACACAATGTTGTCTTTTTTTATAAGAGTATGGTTGGAAGCCAAAATTTGTCTATGGATGCCATTGGGCTCCATGTCTTTCTTTTGTCTCTAATAAGTAATGTAATGATATGGTTATTCAAGATCCTACAAAGTGCGATCACTAGTTGGGATGAACTGTAGAAGCCCTTTTTGAAGAGGTTCTTTTTGAGGTCGATAAAGCTAAAGTTGAAGGACCAAATTGACAACTTCAAGCAATTGTCTGGCGATTCAATCAACACTAGATGGAAGAGGTTCACAAAGTGTTTGAGGAGTTTCTCTGACCACAAGATCGTGGATGACACCTTATTGAAGATCTTTTATCTAGCCCTGGACGAAAGTAGCAGAGTTATTGCTGACACCATCATAGAAGGCTCATTTCTAGATTGTCTATTTTTGGTGATTGCTGAGAGGTTTGAAAAAGTGGTCAAGACAAATTTTTCAGGGCCTAAGATCAAGCTGAAAGGCATAGTTGATAGATAACAGGTGAATATTCCTGTACTACCCTTTGTTAGTCCCGATGGATGGAAGAGGCTGGGTTAGCCAAAAGATGGTTATCGGTTCAAGAACGTAAGGTGTCCCTATTTTTTTAGGGTAAGAAGGGGTAGAGAAAATGCCTTGAGCCAATGTTCGAATACCAGGTGCTATGGTGCTGAAGTAACCCACGCTATACTCCAAGAAAAAGATAGAACAACTTGAACCAAGAGGGTACGTGTACTCGAAACTGACACAGGTGGGTAGGTACAGAGTACCTAGGGGCGCGAGACAACTGTCTCTATGTAACTTGGGAAAATAGCCCTGTAAATTCGGGAGAAGGGGTGCATCCTCATAAACGGGGTCGCAGTGACTAGGACCGAGCGACTGTTTACGAAAAACATAGGTCTCTGCAAAGTCGTAAGACCATGTATAGGGGATGAGAGATAAGTCAACAACAAAGAGGTCATTTGCAGTTAATACTAATTTGGCATAAGAAAAAATAAATGAGGATGTGCTGCTAGAGCTTGTTAAGATTAGTATTAATATAGAATTGTTGATGAAGCAAAACCAAGAACATGTTAATACAGTTGATTATGAATCTTTATGAGCAACTATGTATGAGGAGCCTTACTATGAGGAGGACACTTGCTTCATCACTAATCAAAAGGTGGGGTTTTAAGACCAACGCCCAAGGACCCAATTAGGACTATTAGCTCCAAGGTCAAGGAAACCAAAGTTGGAACTTTAACAGGGATAGTACTTTCAGAGACAATAATTGAGGCAGCTACTATAACAAAAATAGGAGCCAAGATAGAGTTGGTGATTGGAGACACAGATATGTCTATAGGAATAGTCCATATGTGCCATCACATAGTTGAGATTCAGGTGCTGGCAGCTCTATATTTGTAGAGATGCTTGATTGTCTATTGAAAATGGCTAATGCTCACGATGAAACCTTAATATGGATGAAATCTGACATCTATTATATTAACTAGAAGATTGAGTCTCATTCTATTGCTATTAAGAAGCTGGTGCAATAGTTTGGTAAAATGTCAACTCAACTGAACTAATGCCAGAAGGTATAATGCCTAGTAATACAGTTTAGAATCCAAATAATGAGGGACAGTGTATGGTGTTAACTACTCCTGTTGGCAAATAGACTATTGACCCTCTAATGCTAGTTGATGATGATAGTGTTTGTGAGGAGATAATTGAGAGCAAAATTATAGAGACCAGAGATATTCCTATTGGATGAGGTGCATGATGCAGTGAAGATACCACAAAAGTTGATGTCCATTCCTAGACCTCCTATTTTTACCTAGATAATCAAGAAGGAGGAGGAGAAAGGTAAATTCAAGCAGTTCCTCTCTATGCTGAAACAACTCTCCATCAACATTCCTTTTATTAAGTCATTGGAAAAGATGCATAGGTATGCAAAGTTCATGAAGGACTTGGTCAAATAAGAAAAATATAAGCTAGGAGCTCTTTTAAGATCTTTAATATTGCAATGCGATAGCTACAAGGTCCTTGGTGCAGAAGCGAGAAGATCTCAGAGCATTCACCATACCGTGCACCATCGGAGATGTTGAGTTCATAAGGGCATTATATGATCTAAGTGTCGGCATAAATCTGATTCCCCTTGTAGCCTTCAAGATGCTAGGTTTAGGAGCCCTTACCCCTATGCACATGCGATTGTTGATGGCTAACTGAACAGTGAAGAAACCTATAGGGATACTATATGACATCCTTGTTAAAGTAGAAAAATTCATATTAACTGAATAGTGCATGGTGTTAACTACTCATCTTAGTAGGCCTTTCCTAGCCACTGGGAGAGCACTAGTGGATATGGAATTCAGCCAACTCAAGTTTAGATTGAAAGATAATGAAGTTATGTTCAACATATGCCAGTCGATGAAGATGGTCAATGACTTGAAGATGGAAGTTTGGGCACTTGGTGACGTCTAAGTAACCAAGTTGTCTAAGTTATGCCACGACGATAAATCAGGTGCTACTCGAGAGACAACCCAAAATATTTGATGTAATAGTGGAAGTTCCTTTATTTTTTGCTTTTGGACTTGTCGGTAGTTTAATGTTTAACGTTTTAGTTGTAACTTTGGGGCTCTGGACTAGCGATATATAAGATAATAGTTTTTTTTATGAAATGCAGGTACAAGACCAAATCAGCCACCTTAGGTTGAATAAGCAACATGAAGTGCTTCTCCAAGCACTTCCATATGCTGTGTTTCAAACCACGACCCATACACTAACTCATAGAACACTTCCACTGAGTGAAATTATATGCACTCCCATCCATGAGCCAACTTTATGGCCCAAATATACAGTAACAAGTCGTAAATAGGGCTTCTGAACTCTAGGTAATTTCTTTAATTTATCTTATTGTTGGGGGCTCATATGACCCACTCTACAAGCCATATTCCTACATATGGCTCGTTGACGGGTCCATGAAGATAACTATCAAATCTAGGGGTTTGGCAGTCTATGAGACACTATAGAAAACTCTATGACCCATAATCGGGGTTTCATAGAGCCTAGGCCCAATAATCACCTGACCGGTCAATGTATAAAAGAGGGGCCAAATAATTTTGACCCCTCATTCTTAAAATATTTCCCAAAACATATGACCCTTTTTTCCTACCCTAACACTCTGATCACCATCCGGCCACCCTTTTTCCTACCGTAACACTCAAATCACCATCCATACACTGTCAAAGTTTTCCAACAAATATTCTTTCCGGAGACCTAGGGTTTTCCCCCCTTTGGTTTCCTCCTTCAGTTTTCCATCCTTTTGATCGAGTTCTGGTAAGTTGTTGGACATAAGCCCTTGTTTTACCAAAAATTAATGACATTAGGTTGAAATTATTAATGGTTATGGTTGTCTAAACTTGATGGGTTTGAATTAATGGTTGCCTTTGTATGTATTATGTGTTTAAACTTGATTGAGTTATTGCCATCGCTTTGAATAATGCATACTGTCAAAAAATATGATTGGTCGTGTTATGTTTGGATGTTATCATATGATATTCATGTCATCACATGTCATTCATATTGCAGGGAAATCGTTGGTTGAAAAATGACATGTGATTGCATATGTGGGCTTAATTTCTAACTTTCAAATGGTGGCGATTTGTGGTGTAAACATGTCATAAGGAAATTATAAGGTAATCAACAATTGTTGCATATGGGGTATTGGGGAATTTGGTGAGAACATAAGGTATACATAATATTCTTGCTTCGGTATTGATTTAAATAACCATGGTCTTATGATGCCATTTTGGGACCCATTTGATAGACATAGAAAACCAAGTTACTAGATATTTCATACCACGAGGGTCTTTTACAGCTAGTGGAATATTCCACAAGTCATAGTTTCCCCTCGTGTGAATCCAGTAACCTGGAGTTTTTGAGATTCCATCAGATGAGACCTTCTATACGTCGTAGATTAGTCACTGGTTCATTGACAAGTCTTGCAATGCCACGTTTTCAATAATTCAAGACAGGAACCATATCTAAGTCTCAGTCTACAAATCATAGAATGTTTTATGAGTCATACCTGGTCTTTTTAATATAGTTCTAATAGCTAAGATAATTGCACCCTTTCATTTGCGAGGGCCTTTTATGGACTGCAGTTTCCACTGCGGCACATAAACTATCCTTCATAAACTCATCTGTCACCAGGTTTGATATGTTCTTGTTTTTCATTCCTATACTTGTGGGACTAATTGTATTGCTAAATATGTGCATTTTAGGTAACATGTTCCCAAAGCAAGGAAGAATGAGATACAGGCTTTAAAGCAATGTGAACCTTGAAGGATTAGGGCAACTCTGAGACTAATGGATCTTTAGTCAGTGTCCAGCCTTATGCGGACGCCATGTGACCACATACCAGGCTACTTCTACATAGTCTTGGTAGGCCTAGACTCAGGCTATTGTGGTACACCCTCCCTAGTCTGATGAGGGAGGCAACAAGGACAACAACTCGATATAGATGACTCCCCTCTGGAGAAGGATTTGAGTCCAGATACAAAGAGGAGTCAGAGTTTGAGTCTTCAGTAGCCTATCCAGCCAGTGGTGCATAAAAGCTGTGCAGGCTATATACCGAGATGACATTTAGAAGGACGAGTGAGGTCTACATTATCCCCAACCTCTAGGACACTATTTACTCATACATGCTCTAGTGGCTGGCAGCACCGTTAGGGAAGAACTTCCCACCTATGGTTCATGAGTTCTTCGCATCTTATGACATCAAAATCTATGGTTCTATCCCTAAAGTGATGAGACCCCTCACTTAGCCTCAATTGACACATATGTGGGTGAGGGGTGTACACGTTGATATTTCAGAGGCTAGCATTCGCTGCATGTTATTTTGTCCCGAGTACTAGGCTCACAGGTCCACAACAAATTTTGACTACAAATTGGGGAAGACTCTAAACAAAGGCCTAATGGGAAATCCAATTCAAAATGCCATTTTGATGAGCTAGTTTGCTGACAAAACTGTTGTTCAGGGCTAGGACCCTGATGGGTGTCTACATCGTTGAAACAAATATTGAAGGCTTCCCTTAGCTTTACCAACAAATTTTGTTGTGCTGTGGTGAGATCACAGAAAAGACATACACATGCAGATAATACCCTAATGCTGGACTATGTAGAATTGGCTGCCAGTATCTTGTCTTGCTATGACATAGACTGGTCCTACTTGATTGTAGAGCAGATTCATAAGGCTACCCTAAAGAGGTCCAACTCTATCCCTTTCCCATGCTTGATATATCGACTATATATAGAGTTGGTGGTGGATATCCTTCATCATTTGGACACTCTAATGGATGTTCAAAGGACTTTATATGTGGCATAATCAAGGATGATGAGAACATAGTAGCAATTTGGTGAGCACCACGCCCTCCTATCCAGATACTCGAGATGTTCACCTCAGTGCTAGTGCTTGAGCCTCCATCTTCTTCCACCACAGCTATTCCCATTGCTAAGGGACCCTACAGACAAAGACTGATATAGAGAGAAGGCTTCCTTCTTCTCGTCTTACTGAACTAGAGTCCATGCCCACACATCCCGTACCCACTAGCATGGTTTATGTATTAGCGATATCCATTTAGTCCATGGCTCAGTGTCAGTCTCATACTGAGTCTACGTTGACTCAGTTACTACATCAGATTCGGCTTTGGGCTTGCCACGCCATCTTAGAGGCTGAGGTACATATGCAAGTGTACACCATGGATGCTATTTAGGAGAGACTCACACTTATCAATAGCTGCATTGATGCATTTGAGAGGCAAGTAGAACAAAGCCTCTACTCAGCACAACCTACAAACTTAACGACCATTGGGACAAAGATCTAGAAACTTTGTTCTGAGATAAGAGTTCCAGTAGTAGCACTGATTGTGCCACCATAAGCCTATTGTAATAATGTGGTTATAGATTTATTTGCTCCCAAGGAGACACTACTCACTTAGCTTATTAATCCCTAATGTCATGAGATAAGAGGGGGAGATAAAAGGTAATGGACCCTTTAGTTATCATGAATTCAAGCTTGCTAGGCTTTGATCCATGCAGGATGAGGACGAGTGGTGAGCAAGAGAGTTAGAGAGGATGAGAGATGATGGACCTCTAGACATGCTCCTACTACTGAGGAGACCACTAGGTAGGTTGAGGGTTGTCAAACTCAGCCATAGACTGGTGCTTAGGCGCCCAAGTATGTTTTTGACCCTTGTGCTCTATTATTATGATATGTTATACATTGAGGACAATGCAAATATTTCTCGACGGGGTATGGGTAATTATAGGCCTCATTGAAGTCTGAGTAACCTTGACCTTTAACTATCCTAAATTTTGGATCCAAGGGGTTTTCTTGCCTATGTTCATTTTCCCCAAGGATATGTATTTTTTTGAACCAGTATGTTTAGGATGTTTCGGTAGTATTAGTAGCATATAGTACTAAATTCTGTGGTATATGTTAGATTTGTGTGAAAAATGATGCCCATAATAACAAAATTGTTAGTTAGTTTTGATAGCATTGATGTCACCCAAGTTACACCTCCTTTTTAGAGGATAAATCGGTCACAATATAGATAGAGAACCTAACCAAGGTTAGGGTCGATTTCGCAGGTAATACGTAGACTCAAGAAACTTCACCAATATGCTATCCAGGTAATTAATCTACTTAGTTCCCCAACGGGTGGGGGTTTGCAATAATCTCTATGAAAATAAAAGTAATTAACTATTCTAAAAGAAAAGTCAATAATGGAAAGCAACTAGGGTATTGTGTTCCCCAGATTCCCCAACCCAGTATCACCGGATAACCTAATTCTTGTCTAGTGTATAGTATGCAGGACAGTAATATAAGTTCACCAAGCCCTTTGGTCAAAGGTGAGAGGTGAATTTCACTATGTGACTTGGCCTATCTCCATAGTATACATTACTACCCATTACCTATTAGTCCCAGTACAACCTCCTATTGGCCCAATTTGGTTGATTAGATGAAAACACATCAATCAAATCTTGTTAATTAATCTCTTTTCCTATTCATTACTACCTAGGTCCAGTTAATAACACTAGGCGAGTTATAATGTTTGCCACCGAAAGAAAAGATGTAAACCAAAGAGAGTTAATTAATACAAGCATATACACCTTTTACGAATTATGAATTATCCGATTTTACTTTGTTAGTTCTTCATAGTTCCCACAACCCTAGTTGTAGATTTAGCTACTTATTCTATGTGTAAATGAATAGAGCATGAATTGAGATGACATAATTAAATACTTACACATTAAATTTAACACAAGCAACCCAATATCAATAAGAATCACAAGCTTTAAGATTAAAATTCAACCACAAGCGTTCTCAAAGACTATCACAATTTTCTATCTCAAAATATTGAGTTCTTTGAGTACTAACCTAAAACTTATGAAACCTGAGATGCACTTGTGATAAATAACATAAAAGACATAGGTTTAGGTGAGTTTTCGGCATTTTAACTGTTAAAATTCATCCCTATGCCAAAAATGCATGCCTTAGGCTTTGCAATTGTTTTACCCTCCTATTAGCTATGTTTAGGGCTATTTTTGGGCTATAAAAAAGTAATGTTCTTCCTGGTTATAGTTGGTTTATAGCTGGTTTGCTTAGATAATAATTTTACAGCTCCTTTACAACCATTTTTGCTATATTCTACGGATGTTTCCTCGTCTAACTACCATATGGCGTGTCTGGTAATTAATGGTTAATTTTGGAATATTTATAGGTGTGTTTAAGTTGCATATATATAGTGGTGGAGAAGTTTAGGACATAAGTAACATCTCTCATGAAGAGAAATTTTGCCATTCCCTCTATTGGAAAGGTATGTTAAGGCTAAGCTCTGTCCCTCCTTTTAGCACGAAATCTAGGAAGTTTCCAAAAATGTCAACTATGATATCATACAATTTTGTTGCTAGAAAGCCCTTCTGTGAAAGGAATTGGGATTGCTGTTGAGTTATTTTCATGATGGTATTAGGTTACCATTCCATTTGTTTGATTAAACTGGACATCCAATATCTATATATCATTTTATCAGGTTTTGGGGCTACCTAACCATTTGTTCGAGGCATTTCTCTTCTTAGTGTAGTGTCCTCAAATTAAATGCATATTATTAAGGGGATTTGTCATGACCCAAGCCTAGGGCCTAGACATGACCGGCAAATGGGGAACCTGAAGGAATCCCAAACTAGCCTCATAGCATATCATTACACATCCTTGGTTGCGGAAGCAATGTAAAACAACATAAAAAAACATAAACAAGGGGAATTGGGACTAATTAAGAGAGATTAGTTACTTAAATAATATGTAAAAGTTTAAAAAATAAGGGCAAGGTACTAATGGGAAAGCTTGTATAATATCATAATCAAGAGACAAAAGAGTCAAGGCTCATATTATAGATACATAGCATGTCCAACAACATCTCTACTACATACATAGGAGCATAGGCCAAGACAAAGCAACTAGGCTTACCCTCACAGTCAAAATAGGACATAAAGAAGAGTGTCTCAATACATAATAAGAGAAAGATAGACTAAGGTCCTCGAAGTGGAGGAATTACAAACTAGCTTGAGTAGCACCGAACTAGCCATATGGAGAGAAGGATAATTAACTTAAGATTTGGTTACTAGATGGTGATATCATACAGACAAGAACATGCATTAGTATGTTTAAATATACTAAGTCTGTAGTATGTAATGCAATAAGGGATAGGCATCATAATCAAAATGCATAACAATAGGCAATAGGCATAATATAACAATATGGCATGTATGATCAATGCTTAAGTAAAACATATTTAAGTAACTTACACTCATATAGGATATCATATGTGTAGAAGAGACAAAGCTAGATTTCCAAAGTACAAATCCCTTGGTTGGTTGATGATGGTTTCACCCCATCACCCTGGTGTTGTGATATAAAGCCCTCACATGGTTTATGCTAGTTTCACCTTTTCACTATGGTAGTGAATTACATTACCCTCAAATGGTTGATGAGTACAAACCCCCACCTCAGTTGATGATTACAAACCCCCACCTCGAATATCAAGGCACTAGCCCCTTGATTGTCTATCAAGGTACTAAACCCCGAAAAGGTTATTTGGGCTCTTAGTCCCCTTGGATCAAGCATGGTCTAATGGAATACTTTATTTAGAGTATATCATATACATAATATCATTCCATCATCTTATAGTCAATCATATCATATCTCATGCTTTGGACCTTCAATCTCTCAAGAAACTATAACCGTACATTTTTTCAAACACTTGGCTGGTGTGAAATGGTAGTATAATAAAAATAAAGAGATGAGATCATGAATAAAAATCCACTGTAAAACAATCAATCAACACCTTGCAACAACCTTAAGAAACATCCACCAAAACTCCTCATCAAATCTTACAATGTATCAAAAATTTATAGCTCTAAACATAGCAAAATAGTCGCAGCTTTACATAACGTTAACATAGTTCATAGACATGTTCATACTAGTAAACCCAATTATAAAATCATCTTTAAATCATGCAAATTGAGTAAAAAGAAGAATAGGTCACCATGGGTGGAAGGACCCAATGGGTAAAACCTGCATACCTTAGCTTTGGGGATGAATTTGATAAAGATTTGAGATGGATAGTTGAAGCATGAAGGAGAATCCTGAGATCCGGATAAGGGTTTGAGAGTTGAATTTTGGGAGAAATATAAGACTAAGGATTTGAGTGAGTATTGGCAAATGTCTTGGGTGATGTGAGGTTGAAACAATGCAAAGTATAGGTGTCTTCTCGTGTGGGAAGGCTTAGGTCCAACACATAAAATTCTTTTACTGAAAATTAAAAACTAGATAGAAAATACACTATGGCGTATTGCGCCCCAGATGCGGAGAAGCCACTGTAATGTGTCACTTTGAAGTTTCAAATTGTGAATCGTTCACTCAAAAATTAGGGTTAGACCCTCTTTCTCCTAATTTTAACCCCTGAACACGAATATGAAGTTGAATTTCCAAAATAACACATGTATTTTGAGATATATATAAATTAAAATTCTTGGCATTTTGAGGCATATTTTCGGGCACTTTTTGGGGTTGTTTCCGGATATAGAATTCCTAATCAGTCCTTCTTCGATAAAATAATATAATTAAAAAATGTAACAGGTGAGCATTTATTTTCAATAATCTCTAGCGTAATGCTACTATTTAAATTACGGATGCACATGATTATGTTTAAATACTTTCTTTTACTAATTGACATGGGACTATGTATAAGCATTATGTAAAGCACCTTTTGGAACATTTTTAGATTTAAGGCCTCATTCTAAATGTTGAGTTAAGCTTTCAAACTTATTTAATTGACATGTAAAATCCCATGAGTAATGTGTATATACTTCGATAATGATTATGTTGTTAGGAGGATAAGTGTACTAACAAGCCAAGATTGTCTAAATTTATGCTATGGCCCCTAATGTGCATTCAATAGTCATATCATACATGGAAGGTTATGCATGGTGTCCGACAGATAATGGAGGTATGGGGCCTATTTGCCTAATGATTATACATATATGTATATGGTACAGATTGCCACAAGTTGGCAAATATGATGCCGGTTCATTATCTGAAAGGACCACTATTGCTAGCATTTGCTTGGGTATGTCATGCATTTGCATCTACGCATATGTATTCATGACATACAATAATCAGCATACCATGCATATTTGATCACTAGGAGGTTGATTGTTGGCTACTAAGGTTACCTGAGTTTTTGGGTATAGGCTACTTCTAATATCGTTTTTACTTCTCCTATCCATGGTTTTAATTTTTGCCTGACAAACTAGTATATGATTATTCGTACTGATGTCCCTTTGACTGGAGACACTACATTTTATTTCGTGATTATAGGTTTATATAGGGACTCTGATCGACCCCTCCACTAGCAGCACAATTTAGCTATAAGCTAGTGAGCTCTACCTCTTCCTGGATGTTTCACAGGATGCTACTTTTTGATGTGTAGTTGGGTATAGTTGGGGACCTGTCCTAGCAGTATTAATGGTTCTTTTAGAGGCTATTATGGGCATGTTATTTTGGGTTGGTTCTCTTATGCCTTTTAGTCTCTAGTATAGGGTTAGCATGTATATATAGTGTGTGCCTGTAACTCTGTTTTGGCAGCCTTGTCAGCTGGCTAGTACTTTATCATTTTGGAATACCTATCTTGATGCACTTGATTTGTTGTTGACAAGGTTATGACCCAAACAGTCCAGGCTTAGTTTTTCAAACGTTATGCTGCCCCATTTTCTTTGGCCTATAGTTTGGTTGACTAGAATGTTTAGTGGTTTACTCGGCCAATAACGTTATCGAGTGCCAATCATGCCTCCCCCTTTTTGGGGCATGATATTATTTTTTATGATGGCCCTATTAAGTTGCCGGTGGTCAATGCACATCCTAAGAGTACTATCCTTTTTCTTCACAAACAACACTGGTGTACCCCAAGGTGATTAGCTAGGCCTAATAAAACCTTTCTCTAACAAATTCCTTAATTGCTCCTTACACTTCTTTAACTCTGTCGGGGCCATAGAGTTATGGGGAATAGAAATGGGTTGAGTATCGCGAAGGAGGTCTATCCCAAAATCTTATTTTTCTTTTGGGAGGAATATCGGGAAGAGCATTAGGAAGGATATCAGGGAACTCATTAACCACCAAAACTGACTCTATAGAAAGGATTTTGGACTCAACATCCGTAACCCTTACAAGATGATAGAGACACTCCTTAGAAATCAACTTTTAGGCTTTAATGCAAAAAATGAATCTATCCTTGATCGCCATATCATGACTCTCCCACACAAGAGAATTAGAATTTGACCCTATGATTTCTACAATCATTTGTCACATAATATGCAATCAACCCATCTCGAGAATGATACCAAAATCCACCATATCTAACTCAACATAATGACAAGGAAATATTTTATGTAAAATGAAAATTGGACAATTTCTATAGACTCTTCTAGCAATAATAGATGTGGGATAGACACTTCATATGGCTCACACAATAATTCAGGTTTTACATTAAGCTTTTTGGCAACAAAAGGAGTAATAAAAGAACGAGTGGTACCCAGGTCTATCAAAGCATAGACATCAAAATCAAAGACTTTTAACATACCAATGACGACATCAGCCACCTCCTTTACCCCTTGTTTCCATTGAAGAGCATAGAAAATATTGTGCTTTGGGACACCACATTGTTGGCCTCCTCTCCCCTTGTTCTTATTATGAGGACAATAAATCATCTTATAACCTAGTTTACCACAACCATAACAAACATTAGTGTTCCTCAAACATGGGCTATTATGCCCTCTACCACATTTTCGACACACAGCATTAGGCACTGTACCACCATAACCTCGAAATCTTTGATGATCAACCCTTCTATTAGGAGCAGTTGAAGAACTTTAGCCTTCGAAATTTTAGAATTAAGGAAACCTGCCACCCTTAGAATTTTGGAATCCACCTTTCAAATGGCACTCTTGGCCTCACCCATTCTCCACTTTCTCAACTTTTCCCTCTCCAATCGTTCGTCATAAGCCATGAGGTGGGACAAGTCCATATCACCTATCAACTTTGTAGCATGACACTCTTCATTTACTAAGTCGGAGACACCTATCACAAACTTGTTCTTCCTAGACCTTGGCTCGACACCAATTGTCAAGCATATTTGGAGAGTTGGTTTAACTTAAGGGAACACTCCCTCACACTCATAAACCCTTTCTTTAAATTCATAAATTTCATCATTTTGGCCTCCCTTAGCTTAAAAGGGAAGAATTTTTTGAGTAATGTTGTCTTAAACTCCTCCCAAAGGATCACATTATTGTTCCCCTTCTCCACTTTCCATTGGGTAAACCATATTTAGGCCACCCTTTTAAGTTGGTAGGCTGCCAACTCCACTTTATCCTTCGAGTTAACTCCCATAGTAGACAACACTTTTTACACCTCATCAATAAATTCTTGAGGGTCCTCATCCACTTTAGACCCATAGAACTCCGGTGGGTTCATTCCTGTAATATCCCTCACCTTAGAAGCTGGAGTAGGGGCATCATGGGCTTGGGCCCCTTGATTGATGTAATTAGTCATGGCATGGGATAACATGATAGTAGCATCCCAGAAATCTTCATGAGTCGCTCCCCCATCATGAGGATCTTAAGGAGAGGGAAAGGTCGGTTGCTCCTCCCTCAGGTGAACGATCTCTTCTTCCTCTTGGAATAGGCATGATCTAGCACAGCAAAGAGTATTTTTTAGGGAAAATCCTTACATTAACATCTATAGCATGACATAGATCAAGAAGTTTCCTAAAATACCTCATAGCATCTTGGTCATAGTTGTGGTGCACTTCACAACCATTAAGAAGACTCTAATTAACGTGGTGTGTTGGATGGTGAGGACCATAACAACCTCTTTCTCTGATACCAAGTTTGTCATGACCTAAACATAGGGCCTAGATGTTACATGGCGAATGGGAACCTTAAGGGACCCATAAATGAGGATAAAGGTACTAAGAGAAGTCTTTAATAACATAAATCATAGAAACAATCCTCTTAGCATATCAATCATAGATCCTTGGTCGCAGAAGCAATCAAGAGAGTATAAATAAGGATAAAGGGACTAAGAGAGTGTTTAATAACATAAACCATAGAAGAGTCAAAGCTCAATCATAATTATATCAGTTGTCCAACAACACCTTTAAACATAGAGTGGGCAGGGGCCAAGACACTTTTCATGCTCATCCTCATAGTATCAAGAGTTCAACATAAAGAAATAACATTAGCAAGAGTAGCATAGAATATGATTGTGATGATCTGACCAAAGCTTATCTTTAAGATTTCCCAAACTCGAACTTGAGGACTCATCAAAGCATATCTTTATGATGTGTAAAACTAACCATGTAGAGGATGATTGTGAGGAGTTTCTGTTCCTACATGGTAATATCATGTAGGAATAGAGTAGGCATTAGTATATTTATATATACTAAGTACGTAGGATGCAATATAACAAGAGATAGGCAACATAATCAAAATGTATAATCATAAGCAAGGGATAGTACATTAGCAACATAGTATACATGATCAATGCTTGAAGTAAATCATGCTTGTATAAAACATAATACATGTATAGGAAGAGACCATATCCATATAGACTAAGAAAACTTTGCTTGAAATCCAAGGCCTACCATTCTGTTGGAAGGTTATTGAGGTACATGCCCCTCAACAAGGTAATACGGGATTACCATTCCCCGATAAGGCAATTTGAGCTACATAAACCTCAATATGGCAGTATGGACTTACCACCCACTGATGATGCTATTAAGGTACCTACCCTTCAATGTGGTAGTATGGGCTTACCACCACCCAAAAAGGTGATTGAGGTACATACCTCTTAATTTGGTAGTACAGGCTTCCCCCGACAAGGTGATTGAGGCTTAACACCTCCTCAACAAGGTGACTAGGCTTACACCCCCAACAATATGTGGTAAACTTGCAACACTATAGATACTTTTAATGAATTCATAACATATATACATCTGTTTAATCATCATATAGTCACTTGACCCATAAGTCATGCAATAGATCATCAATAACTCAAGAATCCTTAACCGAACATTTTGTCAAATACTTGGTGGGTGTGTAATGCTTGTTCTAAATCATGCAATTCAAGAGTGAAATCCGGTGAGAAAACATAAAGTAAATCAATCCACCAACACTTGATAACACCTTCATGTAAGATACATTGAAATCCCTCATCAAATCTCATAATAGATCATAGATTCATAACACAAAACATGCTTAAACATTCAACATTTTATGAACCCCAACATAGTTTATAATCAAATTCATAATAAGAGATACCCATAGATAATTTGACTTAAAAACATGTAATTTACATAAAAAGAAGGTTTGGGCACTATGGGCGAAAGTCCCCAATGGTTGAAACCCACATACCTCAAATTTGGAGATTTCCTTGATGAAGATTTAAGTGGAAACTTAAAGCTTGAATGAATTCCTCAAGATTCGAAAATGAGTTTGGGACACTTGAATTTGGATGAAATATTTGAATAAGTGTTAGAGAGGGTTTTGGGGAATGTATGAGTGATACGAGGTTGAAAAATGACTAAGTATATGTCTTTTTACACATAGGAGAGATTAGGCCCAAGGCCCTGAAGTCTTATGCTGAAACTTGAAAAACTGGCAATAAAATACACTGATACGCGCCTTAGCCACGTCTTGCCAAGGGTAACGATCCAACTATTTTTTGCAAGCTTTGGACAATGAAATTTCACTATAGTTCCTCTAGAATCGGGGTTATACCCATTCCCAATTCAATTTTTCTACTTGATCAAAAATATGAAGTCAGATTTTCAAAATCATGCACAGATTTTGAGATATATAGAAATTATAATTATGGGCATTTCTGAGTCACATTTTTGGGTACTTTTTAGGGCATCTCATATTTTGTCTCTCTAATTTAGTGGCCCTATGATCAAATACGCATGCTACCCAAAAGGGTCCCAACCATCTAAATTGGAGCTTTCTTGGGAACAACTTTAATCTGGAATTAAAAAGTAGAACCAAGTCCCCTGGTGTGAATTCATCGTCTTCTGTAGAGATCATGTTGTATTTTCATTCTTTGCTTATACAAGGCCAAGCTATCATCTAGTTTTAATTGAAACTCATCAAGCTCATTGAGTTAGCTCAATCTAGAGGTAACTGCAACATTCCAATAGAGATTCAACTTCTTTAATGCCCACATTGCTTTATGCTCAAGTTCCACGAGCAAATAACAAGCCTTCCCAAAAACAATTAGATATAGGGACACACTTATAAATGTCTTGAATGTAGTCCGGTATGCCCATAATGCATCATCCATGTTTTGAGAACAATCTATTCGGTTGGCATTCACAGTCATAGATAAAATCTATTGAATTTCCCTATTCAACACTTCCACTAGCCTACTTATTTGGGGATGATAAGGTGTCGCCATACTATGTTTCACTCCATACTTTTCAAGAAGAGCTTTAAAGAGTCTATTATAGAAGTAATAATCCCCATCACTAATGATAGCTCGAGGAGTACCAAATATCAAAAAGATGATCCTTTTCAGGAATACTATGATGCTTTTTCCATCATTGTTAGGAAGAGCTAACGCCTCCACCCACTTAGATACATAATCCACAACAACTAAGATGTAATTATATTCAGGTGAGCTAAAAAATAGTACTATGAAATCTATCCCCCACACATCAAACAACTCATTTACCAAAATTGGATTTAGAGGGAGCTCATGCTTGTGAGTGACCCAACCTTCTCTCTGGTACCTATCACAATATTTGGCATAGTCATGAGCATCTTGGTGGATTGTGGGCCAATAATACCCATATTGTAAAATATTGTGGGTTGTTCGAATCATACTATAAAGTCCTATAATGTACTAGGCATTTTAAAACCTATACTTGCATGAAGAATAATGTTCAAGTGAATTTCTATTGACTTAAGTAAAATTTGATAGGAAGTTATCTTAGCGATTAGCTTGGTTTAGTTATGTGATTTTTGAGGTGGTCTTGGAAGGGCAGTTGGTTTATCTTTGGTATGATATTTTGGGGATAATATTATGTGAAGTTAAGACTAAAGATGAAGTTTGGTTTGCATTTGGAAAGATTTGAAATGAAGGCATATGTAAAGGTTGTGTAATTGACTTGTTCAGGAGTAATTCTTTTGCCATTATTGGATGGATTGCATAGTCAGCCATTAGCATGCCCTTTGCATGACTTGAGTCCATAACATACCATGCCATAGTACCATGGGAAAGGATAATGATGCCATACATAGGTACCATGCCCACTCCCTTGTGTTTGGCACGTTTCTTCTATTTAAAAGTGAGTCAAAAAGCCCCTTTGCACTGCATGATTTCATGCCCGTTTTGCCATACTTTTTCATTATTGTTTAGTGATTAAATGACCCTTATAACCCCCCAAAATAAGTATAAATACCCCCTCTACTTATTCTCTACATCACTCTTCAAAGAAACTAAATCCCCTAATCGACATTGCTCTGGCAAAACTCTCACAACACTTAGGCTAAGTATTCTTCAAGATCTCAACCAAATCTTTTCATCTTCTCAAGGTTAACCAAGAAAGGTATGTGTGTTTGATTCTTAGTTTCCTTTCAACCAAGAAGTCCTCTTCGAAAACTAAATCTTGAATTACAAAATTTTCAATCTTTGATTTATGTATAATTGTATGCTAATTGATATTTGCTTAAATTATGGTTATTCATACATTTCATGATTATTTGTGTATATTTATAAAGGTTTTAATTCAAGCATTTCAGGTTTGGATTATTTAATCTAGTCTATATTTTCAAGTCTTAGATACCAAATGAGTTATTATGATTTTTATCCTAAATTGTTCCTATGATTATTGTAACCTTGTTTAAATATCAAATTCATGATTTCAAGGATATTGAACCAGTCTCCAAATGTGATTTAAGTTAAGTTATGAACTTTCGATATTTGGCATTCATGGCATAACATGAACTTATGAGTTTGGATAAAAATAAGTGAATACAAGTACAAAATGATGTTGGGTGGCTTAAGACCCATTTCATTTTTTTGAATCTTTTTTAAGGACCTATTCTATGTATAATTTTGAATATGATTTTGACAGGTCAAGACTTTCCAAATTAAATTAAGTTTTGATTATATCGGTTTAGCATTGTCCATTTCCATGGGATTTTGACTTAGCACTGAATGAGCTAGTAGTGATACTCGACCTAAGGGGTCTTATATAAAGCTTCTAATTTAATAACTATGTGCCATCGTAGGATATTTTGATTATGTCTTATTAGGCATTCTAACTAGTGGATCCATCTAGTATTTTCATTTCTGGGGTTATACCCTAGCAAGTTGACTAACGCTTTGGCTGGTGTGGAGCATGATATTAGTATTCCATATTATAGCTCATATAGTTTTGTTGGTTATGGTCTTTTCCCATACTTATCAGCTTATATGCTTCTCTATGCATTTTCATGACATTACTTTACGCTTTACTTTGGAACTAAATATATTGTTTAAGCTTGGAGTTTGTCATATTAATTAAGTATTCTTTGTCATTATATTTAGTTGTTGCATTATATTCCTGCATACTTAGTACATTCCAAAGTACTAAGCACATTTTTGCCTACATGCTATAATCATGTAGGGATAGGCAATTTACCTTATCCTCCTCTGCATGGCTAGATTACTCATGAAGACTTAGAGATTTGATGAGTTCCCATTCTTCGAGAACAAAACCCTTATCTTCAAGCTTTGCCTTTTCAAATATTTGATGTACTTTCATTTTGACTTAGAATTGAGGGACCTAGACTTGTATTGTTGGCTCTGTTCATTGTCATTGTTTAGAGATATGTGTAGACCATTGTTGCACTTGGTATGTTTTAAACTAGTTAACTTATTCTTCCGCTTATGATTACAAGTTGTCCTTAGTCCTATTCCCCATATTTCATTGTTATCTATCTGCCATTTACCATTCAAATCTATAATGTGCAATTATGATTTAAGAGACTTATTTAGAGCCTTTCAGGTTCTCATTCGCTGTGTCACACCTAGGTCCTAGGTTTGGGTCGTGACAAGCTTTGTATCAGAGCATAAGGTTTTAAAATAATTCTGGGAAGTCCACACACCACATCTAGTAGAGTCTTATTCATGGTAGTAAAGCACACCACGACTATGAATAGGTGATACTGAGATGTTTACGATTGTCTCACTTCTTTGTTTAAATCAAATTGTGCCTTAGAATAGCTTAACATATCCTTCCTTCTAATGACTTATTCTTTGCAATGTAGAAAATGACACAAAGAAGAAATATCCCCATATGTGAGGTTCTTCAACCTCCATAAGAGTGTAATGTGTCCTATGTCGAGTTCAGGAATAATATCTCATTATTGGCTCAAATGGTTACCAATTAGGCTACCCAAGATCCACTTCAAGCTCCAGCACCTCAACCTCCCACCCAGGCAGCTAGGGTGAGAGATTTAACACGTATGAACCTGCCAAAATTTTAATGAAATAGAAATGATGAGGTATACAAGGTTCTCTCGATTATCGGTTTGTCATCAAAGGAGAAGGTGGAATTGGCATCTTACCAACTTAATAGCTTTGCCCAGATTTGGTATGATCAGTGGGAATGTGAAAGGGTGCTTGCTGGTCCTATTGATTGGGAAGAATTCAAGGTTGCATTTTTGGACCTCTTTTTCCCTCTTGAATTAAGGAAGCCAAGATGAAAGAGTTTATGAAATTGAGTCAAGGGTTAATGAGCGTTCACGAGTACTCTCTGCAATTCAACACACTTTGCAAATATGGTCCTATACTATTATCTTATCCTAAGGCTAGGATAAACATATTTGTTTCAAGAGTCTCCGACCTCATCAACGAAGAATGCCAAATTACCCTACTAATCCAAGATATGGTTGTGTCTCGGCTTATGATTTATGCCGAGCAACTTGAGAAAAATAACATTCACAAGTTAAGCAAAAATAATGCTAAGAGACTGAGCTATGATGGTGAGTATCAAGGTCACAAGGGTGGTGATGGCAATTGAGGCTATCAAAACCAAAGTTTTCAACACCACGGGTCTTCAAATGCCTTCATCCAAAGGCATACTAATGATCGTTTTCAACATACTAAGGGCAAATTAAGTGGTGTACCAGCTCAGGCTTGGCCAATATGCAAAAAATGTGGTAAGATCCATGGTGGTGTGTGTTATTGGGAGTTAGGTAGCGATTATGCATGTGGCCAACTAGGTCACAAAATTGCCATTTGGCCCAAGGCTTATAATACGGGTAAGGGTATTCGCTCGCATGGGAAAGATGTACAAGTGTACCAAAAGCCACAAGTTGTGCAACAAGGTGGTGGTCCTCGCAACAATAGGTTTTATGCACCACAAGGAGGCAAGAGGTAGAAGATCAACCAAATTTTGTCATGGATATGTTAAAAGTTTTTGATTTTGATGTTTATGTGTTGTTAGTTCCTAGTGACAACTTATCCTTTATAACCCCTTTCCTTGCTAATAGTTTCAATTTAAGTCCCAAAATTTTGTATGACCCTTTTCTTTTGTTTACTCCTGTGGGTGAGTCAATAGCTGCTGAAATAGTCTATGAAACTGTTCCTATGTCCAATTGGTTGCATGCCTCTTATGATACCATAGATTGTCGAACCCGTAAAGTTAAATTTCAAATTCCTAATAAATCCTTGTTTGAGTGGGAAGGGCAAGATTTTGTGGTAAAGGTTAGATTTATTTCATATCTTAAAGCTCGTAAGATGATATCCAATGGGTTTATCTATCATATAGTTAGGGCCGAGATATGTCTTCTAAGGTTCCTCTCTTGAGTCAGTTCCTATAGTAAATGAGTTCCCTGATGTATTTCCCAAAGATCTTCCTAGTATTCTTCTAGAAAGGAAAATTGATTTTGGCATAAACCTCCTTCCTAATGCCAAACCTATCTTTATTCCACCGTATAGGATGGCACCAATGGAGTTGAAAAAAATTAAGGATTAGTTGAAAGGTTTATTGGAGAAGGGATATATAAGGCCTAGCAAATCTCCACGGGGTTCTCTTGTTCTTTTTGTAAGGAAGAAGGATGGGTCACTCCGAGTGTGCATTGACTATCGTCAACTCAACAAAGTCACCGTTAAAAATAAGTACCCACTTCCAAGAATAGATGATTTATTTGACCAACTACAAAGAGCTAGGCATTTTTCTAAGATCGACCTTTGTTCTAGGTATCACCAGTTGAGGGTTAGGGAAAGTGATATTCCTAAGATAGCTTTTAGGACAAGGTATGGGTACTATGAGTTTTTGGGGATGTCTTTTCGATTGACAAATTCACCCGCTATATTTATAGATCTTATGAATCGGGTCTTCAAATCTTACCTTAATATTTTTGTTGTGGTCTTTATTGATGACTTAGTAGTCTACTCCTGAAGTGAGAAGGAACATAAGGAACATTTGAGAATAATCTTTCAAACTTTGAGAAATGAGAAATTGTAAGCCAAATTCAGCAAGTGTGAATTTTAGATGAAAGAAGTTTCTTTTCTCGGCCATGTGGTGACTAGTTAAGGTATTATGGTGGACCCAAAGAAGACTGAGGCAGTGCGACACTAGCCTAGACCCTTAACTCCTCTCACATAAGAAGTTTTGGGGTATTGGCAGGTTACTACCGGTAGATTGTAGCAGGGTTTTCTTCAATCGCATTCCCTTTGACAAATTGACTAAGAAAAAGTCCAAGTTTATGTTGTCTGATGAATGTAGGAAGAGTTTCCAAACACTGAAAGATAAATTGACTTTGGCTCCCGTCTTGACTCTTCAAGATGGTTTGGATAGTTTTTTGGTATATTGTGATGCATCTAAGGTTAGGTTGGGTTGGGTTGTGTGTTGATGCAAAATGGTAAGGTCATAGCTTATGGTTCTAGACAGTTGAAAGTGCATGAGTGCAATTATCCAACTCATGACCTTCAATTGGCAGTGGTAGTGTTTGCTTTAAAAATTTGGTGTCACTATCTTTGTGGGGTTCATGTGGATATATTTACTAATCACAAGATCTTGGAGTATGTGTTCACTCAAAGGGACTTAAATCTAAGGCAACAGAGATGGCTTGAACTTCTCAAAGACTATGATATGAGTGTCCAGAACCATCCTGGAAAAGCCAACGTGGTGTCGATGCTTTGAGTAGAATAACCATGGTAAGTATGAGTTATGTTGAGGGTGAAAAGAAAGAGCCGGCAAAGGAAGTCTATTAGTTCGCTAGATTGGTGTTAGGTTGGAAGGTGCTAATGATGGTGGCATATTTGTTCATGATGGGTCTCACTCTTCTTTGATTGTTGGTGTAAAGTGAAAGCAAGACCTTGACCCTACTTTGATTGAATTAAAGAAATTACTTGAACAAAAGAAATTGGAGGTTTTCTCAAAAGGGGGAGATAGTGTCCTTAGATACCAAGGTCGGTCATGTGTGCCAGATGTAGATAGACTAAGAACCTTGATCTTACAAGAGGCTCATAATTTATCTTATTCTATTCATCCAAGTTTCACTAAAATGCATGAAGATTTGATGGAAGTCTATTGGTAGAGTAATATGAAAAAGGACATAGCCAAGTTTATGGCTGAGTGTCCAAATTATTAGCAAGTGAAAACAAAGCATCAAAGACCTGATGGGCTTGCTAAAGACATTGAAATCCCAACTTGGAAGTATGAAGAGATCAATATGGACTTCATTGTTAGATTGCCTCAGACAAAAAAATAGTATGTTCAATTTGGGTGATTGTGGATCGTATGACCAAATCAACTCATTTCTTATTCATTAACACTTGATATAATGTTGAGGATTATGCAAGGATATATATTCGTGAATTAGTCCTGTTACATGGTTTTCTTTTATCCATAATATCAGATCTTGGTCTCAATTCACTTTCATTTTTGGAAGGAATTCCAATGAGGTTTAGGTACCAAAGTTAAGCTAAGTACCACATTTCATCCTCGAATAGATGGTCAAGCTGAAAGGACCATTCAAACATTATAGGATATGTTGAGAGCATGTGTCTTGGAATTTAAAGGTAATTTGGATGATCACTTACCTCTTATTGAGTTTGCATATAACAACAATTATCATTCTAGCAT
>JAOTQJ010152701.1:0-31050 GCA_025642045.1 Solanum sejunctum
TAATATTCTAATGAACCCATCCTTAAGTGGGAAAGTCAAGATGTGGTGTTCAAGGGTAGATTAGTTTCATGCATTAAGGATGTAGGGGGTGTTTGTATCATCTTGTGAGGGTTAAGGATGTAGTCCAAAGTCCACTCAATTGAGATGGTCCCCATTATAAACGAGTTTGTTGATGTCTTCCCAAATGACCTTCCTAATGTTACTCCAAAGAGGAGATAGAGTTTGGTATAAATTTCCTTTCTGGCACTCAATCTATCTCAATTCCCCCTTATCGTATGGCCTCGACAGATTTGAAGGAGTTAAAAGAGCAATTGAAAGATTTGTTAGAAAAGAGACTTATTAGACCTAGTCAATTACCCCGGGTTGCTCCTGTGTTTTTTGCGAAAAAGAAGGCTGGGTCACTTCGAATGTGCATTGATTACCGGTAACTTAATAGGGTTACTATAAAGAATAGATATCCTCTTCCAAGAATTAATGACTTGTTTGACCAATTACAAGCGGCCTGCTACTTTGCTAAGATTGATCTTTGGTTTGGGTATCATCAAGTGAGGGTGAGGGAGTGTGATATTCCCAAGACAGCCTTCTGGACTAGATATAGGCATTACGAGTTTGTTGTGATGTCTTTGGCTTGACCAATGCGCTGACCATCTTCATGAACCTAATGAATAAAGTCTTCAAACCTTACCTTGATTCCTTTGTTGTGGTTCTCATTGATGATATATTGATATAGTCGCATAGTAGGGAGGAGCATAAGGGTCATTTGAAGGTGGTGTTCCAAAGGTTGAGGTAGGAGAGATTGTATGCTAAATATGACAAGTGTGAATTTTGGTTCAAGGAGGTTGCATTCTTAGGTCATGTGGTGTTAAGGGATGGTATAAAAGTTAATCCTAAGAAAATCGATGTAATTAGGAATCGGCCTAGACCATTAACCCCATCAGATATTAGGATCTTCTTAGGTCTTGCGGGTTACTATAGAAGATTTGTGAATGGGTTCTCCTCCATTGCTTCCCCTATGACAAAATTGACTCAAAAGAAGTTCAAGTTTATGTGTACCGACGAATTTGAGAGGAGCTTCCAAACATTGAGCGATAGGCTTATGCACACTCCTATATTGTCACTATCCGATGGGCTTAAGGGTTTTACTGTGTATTGTGATGTATCTAGAATTGGTTTAGGTTGTGTATGCAAAATGGTAAGGTAATAACTTATACTTCTAGACAACACAAGGTACATGAAAGGAACTACCCTACCCATGATCTAGAGTTAGCCACCGTGGTGTTTGCATTAATGATTTGGCATCAGTACTTATATGGGGTGAATGTTAATGTCTTCACAAATCACAAGTGCCTCAAATATGTCTTCAGTCAAAAAGATAAAAAATTAAGACAAAGAAGGTGGATAGAACTTCTCAAAGATTATGACATAAGTGTGCATTTTCATCTAAGTAAGGCAAATGTGGTGGCGGGTGCTTTGATTTAGGTGTCCATGGGTAGCCTAGCTCATGTGGATAGTGGTGATAGGGAGATGGCTTGGGAGGTGCATAAATTAGCTAGATTGGGAGTTAGGTTAGAAGAGGTTGGTGATGATGATATTGTGGTTATTGATGGGTCTAAGTCTACTTTGGTTGATGAGGTGACAGAAAAACAAGATCTTGATTCCTTCTTACTTGAATTGAAGGCCTTGGTGAAAGAGGGCAAAATGGAGGTTTTCTCCCAAGGGGAAGATGGTTCCCTTAGGTACCAAAGTAGGTTGTATGTGCCTTGTGTTGATTGTTTGAGGGAGAAGATCTTTGATGAGGCCCATAATTCTACTTATTCAATTCACACCAGTTCCACCAAAATGTATAGAGACTTGAGTGATACGTATTGGTGGGGAGGCATGAAGAGGTACATTGTATTTTTGGTTGCCATAGTTGTCAACAAGTCAAAGGTGAACATCAAAAGCCATGTGGCCTAACCCAAGACAGAGATTGCAACTTGGATGTGAGAGGTGATTAATATGGATTTTGTTATTGGGTTGCCCAAGAATAGAAGAGGTTTTTATTCCATTTGGGTTGTGGTTGATAGGATGACGAAATTGGCTCAATTTCTACCGGTTAAGACTATATATGAGGCTAAAGAGTATGCAAGGTTGTATATCCATGAGTTAGTGAGGTTGCATGGGGTATCTTTATCCATCATATTGGATCATGGTGCACAATTCACTTCACACTTTTAGAGGTCTTTTCAAAGGGGTCTTGGTAACAAAGTTCACCTTAGTACGTCTTTCCACCCCCAAACGGATGGTCAAGCTGAAATGATAATTCAAACCCATGAAGATGTTCTTAGGGAATGTGTATTAGAGTTGAGGGGTATTTGGGATGAACATATTCCATTGATTGAATTCGCATACAACAATAGCTATCACTCTAGAATAGGTATGGCTCCAATTTGAGGCTCTCTATGGGAGTCATTGTAGATCACCGATTAGTTGGGTTGAGGTTTGAGAGGTGGATTTATTTGGGCTAGATCCGGTTATGGAGGATCTTGAGAAGGTTAAGATGATTAGATAAAGGTTTATGACAACCTAAAGTCATCAAAATTCTTATGCCAATGTAAGAAGGAAAGACCTAGAATTCCAAGTGGGTGATTGGGTCTATTTGAAGGTTTCTCCAATGAAAGGTGTGGTCTATTTTGGTGAAAAAGATAAGTTGAGTCCAAGATATCTTAGTCCTTATGAGGTGACAGAGAGGATTGGCCAGGTAGCTTATGAGTAGAAGTTGCCTAAAGAAATGAATTTGGTTCAACTGGTGTTCCATGTCTCTATGTTGAGAAAATGTGTTGGTGATCCTAATACCATTGTGCCTCTTGATGTTGTGGGTGTTGTTGAGGATAACATGATTTATGAGGAGGTTTCGGATCAAATTTTTGATAGGAATTTAAAAAGATTGAGGAACAAAGAGGTGTAATCCGTTAAGGTCTTTTGGAGGAACCAACAAGTTGAACGTGCTACATGGGAGGCTGAAGCTGACATGCAAAAGTGGTATCCTTATCTTTTCCACTCCACTCAAGCCTAAGGTACAAATCCTAAGTCCCTTATGTGATTTCAAGTCTCATGTTCCAGCACCTAAGTTATTCATATGCATTCATGTTTAAGTTGTTAAACTTATAATGATTTTACACTTATGTTGAGAATCTAAAAATTTTGTTTTACGTGTTATGTTCCACTTTTGTTGGGGCTGATTTATTGATGATCACTCTTGTCTTGTATGTCTATTTTACATTGGGGAAAAATATTTCCAAGGAGGAGATATTGTAATGACCCCAAAAATTGCCTAAAAATGTGCCTCGGAATGCTCAAAATTTTAATTTTTATATATCTCAAAATTCATTCATTATTTCAAAAATCTGACTTTAGATTCTTGTTCAGTTGGTCAAAATTAGTTGAAAAAGAGTCTAACTCCAATTTAAGAGAAATATTTAACAATTATGAAATTCTAAAGTGCGATTTCCATAGGGGTTTTAGCGTCTCCCTCATGATGCGCCCCTCTGTATTTTGGGACACTATTTTTCAGCTTCGGTCCAAGACTTCAAATCTTGGGCCTGAAAACTTCAATACATGTTTTTACCTATATTAGTGATATTTCACTCTTATACTACCCTAAACATTTCCTAATACTCACTCAAACACTTAGTCACATTTTCACTCCCCAAACTCAAGTCCTAAACCCTCATCCTAAGTGAAGGTTCTTCTTCAAACATCAAGTCTCCATCTCCAATCTTCACTAAGTTCATATCCAAGCTAAGGTATGTGGGTTTTTCTCATGGGTTCCTTTCACCCATGATACCCCAGCCTCTTTTTACTCAAATTGCATGATTTAAAGTTGATTTACAAATGGATCTTGATTATTATGAAATTCACTGCACACTATGTTAAAGGTGTGTAAAGTTGTGATTGTTTTGCCATGTTTTGAGCTATACATCTTGGATTTATTATAGGATTTGTTGAGGGGTTTTGATGAGAATGTCTTGGGGGTTTTGCAAGTTGTTGATTGATGATTTTGCAATAGATTTTCTTGCATGATTTGATCTCAAAATAGCATGGGCTTTTACCCCTAGTACACACTATCCAAGTGTTTGATAAAATGTCCAGCTAGGGTTCCTTGTGGGATTGAAGCTCCAAATCATAAGATATGATATGAATGATGTTATGATGATGAAATGAGCTTATTCTTATGATAGGTTCTAGATAAAGTGGTGCATTAGACCATGTCCAATCCGAGGGGTCTAAGGGTTAGTACTTCTCCACCTGGTGATGGGGTGACATCATCACTAACCGAGACGGGGGGTTGTA
The DNA here is from genome assembly GCA_025642045.1 of Solanum sejunctum. Classification (NCBI taxonomy): domain Eukaryota; kingdom Viridiplantae; phylum Streptophyta; class Magnoliopsida; order Solanales; family Solanaceae; genus Solanum; species Solanum sejunctum. Next base: position 4,333 of record JAOTQJ010152701.1, read on the forward strand.
CTCATAAACCTAGATGAGGGTTAGTACTCATCATCCTAGGTGATGGGGCGACACTATCACCAATCGAGATGAGGTTTAGTACTCATCCACCTAAGTGATAGGGTGATAGCATCTCTAACCTACCAAAGCGTTGTACATTTGGAAATCTAAGTTGATCTATTCTACGCATATGATATCTTATATGAGTAAGAGTTTCTTAAAACATGTTTAACTTTAGCATTGTTCATACATTTCATATTATTATATTATGCCTATTGTCTATTGCTATGCATTTTGATTATGATGCCTATTGTTTGTTGCATTGCATCCTACATACTTAGTACATTCAAAAGTACTAACGCATACTCTATGCCTACATGATGTCATCATGTAGGAACTGGTGCCCAAGTGGATCCTCCTCCTCCTCCATGTGTCTACTCGGTGCTATTTAAGCTAGTTGGTGAGTCTTCCACTCTAGGGAACTTGGTCTATGTTTCTTCTATTATGTATTGAGACATTCATCTTTATTGTTTATTTTGACTATGAGGGTGAGCCCAATTACCTTGTCTTAGCCCCCGCACTTATCTATGCATTTAGACGTGTTTGTTGGACAAGTTATGTATATATGGTATGAACTTTGACTCTTTGTCTTTTGATGATGATGGTTGCAATCTATCCCTTATTCTTACGTTATGCCTTCTTTTACATGCTTTTGCGATCGATGATGTGTAATGACAAGTTAAGAGGCTTGATTGGGGCCCCTTCGGGTTCCCCATTTGTTGTGTCACATCTAGGCCCTATGCTTGGGTCATGATACACGACATAATGATGCATCTGACAATAGAACTATGACATGCAAGAGAATATCCATAATCCATAATCACTAAACAAGTCAAGTGTTAATAATGCAATGTAGAAGCCCTCACAGAAAGAAGTCCTAAGTAACACACTCAATGATGATTTCAAGATTAACACTGGGACAGTGCAAACAAACTCTGAGTCATAAAGATATTCATGCAAATTGATTGATTCCATAGGCTTGCCCCTATGCTCATTACTCCGATTTTCAACTAGCCGGACTAGGATCACTCTAGGACTTTCTAGGCTTGTAACGTTGGCTCAAAGTTCTTTGTTAGGGCATCTTTGGAAACATAGTGACTAAAGACCATCCTTGAACTCATTTATATCTCCTTTAACTTACTAACTCAAATAAATTTCACCTTATTCTCCCTTCTTCTTCATATTCAAGCTTTTTCGGGTATTTTCTTCTCATTTTTTAGCTTTTGCCTTATTTTCGCAAATAATTTTGCTTTCACTCACAATCTAATGAATCTTTTTCTTTTTCTTTCTCCCGGTACATGATCTTTTTCTTTTTCTACTCATTCTCAACTCACTACCTTATTTTTGTGATTTTACCTCTACACCAGCCACCTTCAACTTAGGCTTTTAGCCTATATCGAAGTACATAGTATCCACTCCCCAAACTAGGGCCACTTTTGGTAGCCACTCTCAACTTAGACATTTTGCCTCGGTCAAGGTTCACAATGCTCAAGTATAGATCACTGCCAAATTCAAGGTTTACCACTAGATAAGGTTATGCTAATTAGGTACTTAGGAAAGAATTGGTTCATGTAAGGCTCCAATATTTGGAACAAGGAATAAAACATCATTTGGTAGGTTATTTTAGGCAAAAGTGGGTCAATTTAAAGAACAAAGGCCTAGAGAAATAGGGTAAGTTCTAAATTACCACAAAATATGCATCAATCTAGCAAAATAAGCTCACTCACAAATGACATTGCATACATTTTTGACAAGAAACTCAAAGATCATGCTTCATATCTCAATTACCCTCACTCATCAAGACAAATATTGACAAACACCCAAAATATTCATGGTTGCAATTTAACTACTAATCAAAAATTTTTGTTGGTATAAATTTTCAAAATATTTCAAACTAGTCATCAAAACATGTTAAATGCCATAAGTTCAAGTACTGCATGGTAAAAATATTATCTAAAACCTTTGAAACATGTTGGTTCAACAAAAAATAAATATCCATGAGGAAAAAAACACAGGCAAGAAAATCTTGGGATAAAAAATTGGGGTAGTTATGGACCATTAGCTACTCAGACTTCACCCCAGTCCATAACTTCCCACACCCCATTGGAAAAAACATGCCATAACTTCCCACATCTCAATGCACCCAATCAAGCAAAAACATAGAAGTGGAGGCCAAAAGACATAGCTTGACACCCAAGCGCTCTATCCATCTTGGATTGCTTTCCAAGCAGCACCAGATTTATAGTCACGACATGGCATAGCTATCTTGAGTACTTAGACTTCCCCAAGATCCCATTCATCAACCGTCTTGATCTCTTCTACATTTCCAAGGTATGACTTGACTCTTTGGCCGTTTACTTTGAAAGTGCCTCCATTTCTCCAATTCAATGCCTCATGATCAAAGATGTTTGCTACCCAAAAGGGTCCCAACCATCTAGATTTGAGCTTCCCAGGGAACAACTTTAATCTTAAATTGAAAAGTAGATCTAAGTCCCCCGATGTGAATTGGCAATTTTCTATGTGGCGGTCATGTTGTATTTTCATTCTTTGCTTATATAAGGCTGAGCTCTCCTATGCTTTTATCAAAACTCATCAAGCTCATTGAGTTGGTGCAATCTAGAGGTAGCTGCATCATGCCAATCTAGATTCAACTTCTTCAATGCCCACATTGCTTTATGCTTAAGTTCCACAAGCAAATGACATAACTTCCCAAAAATAAGTTGATACGGGGACATGCCTATAGGTGTCTTGAATGCAGTTTGGTATGCCTACAATACATCATCCAGTTTTCAAGACCAATTTGGTTGGTTTGCATTCACAGTTTTGGATGAAATATATTTATTTTCCCTATTAGACACTTCCATTTGCCCACTTATTTGGGGATGATAAGGCACCACAACCCTATGTTTCAGTCCATACTTTTCAAGAAGAGCTTTAAACAGTTTATTGTAAAAGTAAGAACCTCCATCATTGATGATAGACCCAGGAGATATTCCTTTTGAGGAATGTTGTGATACTTTTACCCTCATTATTAGGTAGAACTACAACCTCCACCCACTTGGATACATAATTCACAACAACTAAGATGTACTTGTTTCTAAGTGAGCAAATAAATGGTCCCATGAAATCTGTCCCCCACACTGCAAATAACTCAATCACTAAAATAGAATTAAGAGGGAGCTCATTCTTGCGTGTAACCCCACCTTCTCTTTGGCACCTATCATAAGCTTTGACATAGTCATGAGTATGTTGGTGGATTATGCGCCAATAATACCCACATTGTAAAATCTTGTAGGTTATTGGAATCCCACAATGAAGTCCACCCACTAGTGACAATGGCATGCTCCAAGTATGCTCATCATTTCAACCTCGAGAATATGATGAATAATCCCACCAGCACATAAACGGAATAAGTACAAGTCATGCCAAAATAATTTGCATAGTCTGCAAACCAAGGGATAAGATCATACAATTCATCCAACACTCTTTTATCAGGAAAGGAATCATTTATCTCTGGTTCATCATCAAATTACATCATTGTCCTATCTTCTAATCTGGATAGATGATCTGCAACCTAATTTTCTAATCCTTTTCTATCAATAACATCAAATTTGAACTCTTGCAAGAGAAGTAACAATCTTATCAACCTTGGCTTTGCATTCTTTTTATCCAACAAATATTTAAGCAGTGAGTGGTTTATATGTTCCACCACTTTGGCTCCTAACAATTATGAACAAAACTTTTAAAATGCAAAACCAATGCAAGTAACTTTTTCCCTATGACGGTGTAATTTTTTTGGGCTATATTCAGGGCTTTACTGGCATAATATATGGAATGTAACACTTTCCCCTTGCATTGTCCCAATACCACACCTAGAGCAACCCCACTTGTATCACACATGATTTCAAATGGCTTGGACCAATTTGGAGCTACAATAATTGGTGCTGAGATCAATCTTTTCTTAACTCTTCAAAGGCTCGCATACATGCATCATCGAACATGAATTTTGCATCTTTCTCTAATAACTGACATAATGGGTATGAAACTTTAGGGAAGTCTTTGATAAACCTTCGATAGAATCCTGCATGTCCCAAGAAACTCCTCACACCCTTGACTCAGATGGGTAGTGGAAACTTCTCAATCACCTCAACTTTAGCGTTATTGACCTCAATGCCTTTGCGAGATATTCTATATCCCAACACAATACCCTTATTATCCATGAAATGACACTTTTCCCAATTTATCACCAAATCACTTTCATCACATCTTTGCAACACATGATGCAAGTGTGCAAGCAATCCTCAAATGAGTTTCCAACCATACCAAAATCATCCACGAAGACCTCAATATTACTCTTCACCATGTATAAGAAGATAGACATTATGAATCCCTGAAATGTAATTGGTGCATTACGCAACCCAAATGGCATCTTCTTAAATGCGAAGGTGCCATAAGGACATGTAAATATGGTCTTCTCCTGATCCTCCAGAGCAATGATGATCTGATTATAGCCAGAATACCCATCAAGAAAATGGTACCACCCCTTTTCTGCTAGTCTGTCAAGTATTTGATCTAAGAATGACATAGGAAAGTGATCCTTCTCTGTTGAGGTATTGAGCTTTCTGTAATCCATACACACCGTCCATCTTGTGACTAGCCTCATAGGAATTAATTCATTGTTAGCATTAGGTACCACTGTGATACCCCCATTCTTTAGAACACATTATACTGGTCTCACCCATTCACTATCAGCGATTAGGTAGATTACTCCTGAATCCAAATATTTAATGATTGCTTTGTGAACAACCTCTTGCGTAGGAGGATTCAAGAGCGTTTGATGCTTAATGCTTGGCTTATAGTTTTTAACTTACTTGATTTTGTGTGTACATTCCCTAGGAGGGATACCAATAATATCTGCAATAGTCCATCTAATGGCCTTTTTAAATTATTTGAGTACATTACTAGGGCATCCGCTTGCTGATTAGTCAAATCTGTAGCTATTATGACCAACAAATTATTGTTAACTCCCAAAAATGAATATTTTAAATATGCTAGAAGTGCTTTCAATTAAAACACTAGTGGGTCTTCTATGAAGGGCTTTGTGGGTGGTGACTCCTGATTTTACAAGTCTAAGACTAGTTTAGTTTGACGTCTAGACGAAAAGACATCCCAAGAGCATTTACTGTTTCCTCATAATCTAGGCTACCATCACTATCGAAGTTTATCAATACTACTTCCAATGTATCAACACCTAGTCTTAGCTCAAGTGGTACCGCTGGCTCATCATCATGAACAGTCTCAATAACCAAAACTAGTCTCACACGACTGTCCCTCCTTGATTGTTTACACATATTAAACACGAACTCATCATTCCCAAATATGAACTTGAGCAGACCTTTTTCCATATCAACCAAGGTGTGACCGTTAGCTAAGAAAGGCCATCCCAAAATAATAGGAACTCAAAATCAACCTAATAATCAAGAATAACAAAATATATAGGGAATCTGAATTTTTCAACTTTTACCAACACGTCATAGAGTATCCCCATAGGCTTTTTGACTATTCTATCTGCCATTAATAACCATATTTTAGTTGGAGTAGGGGCACCCAAACCAGGCTTTTTGAAAATTGTAAGAGGTATCAAATTGATACTAGCACCCAAATCACAAAGTGACCTTGGAAACTCTACATCTCATATAGTGCAAGATATAGTGAAAACACCTAGATCTTCATGCTTTTGAACCAAATGACTTAATAGTGATAGCACTAAAATGTTGAAGTTCTTTAGGACAGTCCGCTTTTTTATAACTAAGTCTTTCATATATTTTGCGTAACTTGGCATTTTTTCCAAAGCTTCAATCAGAGAGATGTTTTTGGATAGTTGCTTAAGCATCGAGAGAAAGTGTTTGAACTTGCCTCCCTTCTCCCTCTTTTTGAGTCTTTAAGGGAAAGGAGGAGGAGGGTTTGGGATGGTTTATGCTTATTTAGTTATTCAACCGCTTCAGCTACGCCATTCTTAATACAATCTTCTCCATCAACTACATCCTTATATGTAACTATCTTCTCACAAACACCTTCTACCTCAATCGGTAAAGGAGGATCAATGGTACTCTTCCTACCTTTAATTGTAACCTTCATACATTTTCCTTCATTCTTTGGATTTTGAACTATGTTACTATGCAATGTACTATTCTAAAGCTGATTCAATTGAGTAGACACTTGACCAAATTATTGCTCAAGCTGTTTAGTAGATATAAAATGAGACTTTATCTTTTGATTAATGCTTGAAATATTAGACTTCCTTGAAACACCTCAAAAATATGCTTCAGAAATGCCTATAATTGTAATTCCATATATCTCAAAATCTATGTGTGATATCAAAAATTCAACTTCATATTCTCGATCAGGGGAAATTTTTTTGAAAAATGAATATAACCCAGATATAAGAAGACCCATAGCGAAAAATAATTTTCACTTATTTTTGATTTCCAGTGGTCATCTTCCCTTGCCACGACGCACCAAGTGCACGAATTAGTGTTGGAATGAAGTTTGCATTTGGTCCACATCATGCCAAGGGCGCGAACTAGTGTATTATTTTCCTTGGTTTTTCTATCTCGGCCAATGGAATTACGATCATAGCCCCATGCCCACTTATGCTTGAAAACACCTATGCTTAGCTATTTTTCAATTCTAAATCACTCAAGACCTTCTCAAAAACCTCTCCAATACTTTACCAAATATCTCATTCAAATTTCAAGAATTTCAAGCCAAACTTTGAAACTAAAGGATTCTCTTCAAGCTCCAAGTTCTATTCAAGCTCATCCCTAGAAAACCCAAGTTTTAGGTATATGGGTTTCATTCATTGGGTCCTTTCACCCATGGATCCCAATCTTCCTTTTTATGAAAATTGCATATTTTTAAGTTATATCTTCTATGGGTATTTCTTCTTATAGATTTTGATTATAAATTATGTTGGAGTTTTATGAAATGTTGATAGATTATGCATATTTGTCTATTTCAAGCTTATATTATGAATTGGTTTTGTCTATTGATACTATGCATGTTTTGAGCTATCAACTATGATCTCTTATGAGGTTTGGTGATGGATTGCAAGGTATCCATCAATAACTTGATGATCTACTACATGTCAAGTGACTATATAATGATTAAGGGCTTTCGATTATGTATTAAATTCATGAAGAGTATATATGATGTTACAAGTATCATGTTAAGTCCTATTTCAAGATTTTTGTCTCTTCTGATCCATTCATATTAAAGCAAAAGTTCATGTATGTTTATTATCTACTCTCATGTTTCAAGTTATGCTTACCATCAGAGGTCAAATATGTTTAAGAGCTACTCGTGTCATGTTTTCATGTTTCTTACAAGTTGTTAAAGTGTGAGTTTTTCAAATATTCCATGGGATTAGACTTAGCACCGATGGATTAGATGTCGGCATGAACTATCTTCAAGGGTCCATACTCCTTTCCTTAGATTATGATTGTTATCCTTTCTATACTAGTGAATCCATTTAGTGGACATTATCATGAAATCCACCTTTAAATGGGATAGGTTCCTATAAGGGGGGTTACTTCTTCAAAATAGGGTAGGCTCTCATAAGATGAAGTATTGTTTACCTTGTCAAGTAGACCACTTTTTTTCTGATGAGAGGTAATCATAGGGATTCCAAGTTGTCGCTTGCTTGATCTTACTTATGTCGGTTAGGGTCTTTTACCAATGATGTATTATGTTATATGCAAGTTGAATGATTTACAAACGTGATTTGCTTCAAACATTGACTATGCAAGCCATATTGAGATCTTACTTACTTGTTGATTACTACTATGCATTTTGACTATATTATATTATCTTATGTCTTGTTGCATTGCATCCCATAGATTTTGTACATTCAAACGTACTAATGCATACTCTGTGCCTAAATGATATTACCATATAGAAACTGGAGCACCACTTGATCATCCTCCACGTGGATAGTACGATCTATTGAAGCAAGCTTTGGTAAGTCCTCAAGTCTGGGGACACTATCTTTACTATTCTTGCCTTATTGAGACTTCTTTATTGAATGTTTGTTATTATAAGAGTGAGCCCAAAAAGTATCTTGGTCCTCGCTCTATTCTATGTTTAGAGGTGTTGTTGGAATATTGTAATGTATTTATACTATAAGCTTGACTCTATATGCTTTTATGAGTATCAAAGACTTCCCTTAGTCCCGCTTCCCTTTTTATATTATCTCTTCTTATTGTTTACATTGCTTCTATGATCAAGGATGTGTGATTCATATGCTAAAAGGCTTATTTAGGTCCCTTTGGGTTCCCCTTCATTGTGTCACATCTAGGCCCTAGATTTCGGTCATGAAAAATTTGGTATAAGAGTACTAGGTTGTTAGTGATCCTCAGAATCTAACACACTACATAGATTAGTCTTATTCATGGTTATAAAGCTCATAAGGCATTTTGGGAAATGTTTCACTTCCTCATTGTCTATATCATGCTTTACATATAAGTGTATGGCTTTTACTCCCAACAAATGATCTTTGCTATTCTAGATCATGTCGATTCTAAGAGAAAGACTGAGTAAAGCTCATACACATCAGGAGCAATCGACCCTTCCCTCTCTTCAAGCTTTTCAAGGTGGAGAGGTAGGGCAAGATGAGTTTTGAGATGCTATTGCAATGTTTGCTCATGCTCTAACCAACCAAATCAACCAAGGGGGCCAAGCCCCTCAGGCTCCCACTCTGGATTCTAGGTGAGGGATTTCACTAGAATAAACCCACCAGAGTTCCATGGATCCAAGATGGATAAGGTTCCCAGAAGTTCACAAATAAGGTGTACAAGGTGCTATCCATCATGAGGGTCAATTCAGAGGAAAATGAAGAGTTGGCAGCCTACTAACTCAAAGGGGTGGCTCAAATTTAGCTTACACAATGAAAGTTGGCGAAGGGGAATGATGATGCTATCTCTTGGGAAGAGTTCAAAGCCATATTTCTCAATTGGGTTTTTCATATCGAGATAAGAAAGGCTAAGATGATGGAGTTTATGAACCTTAAGTAAGATTCCATGAGTGTGAGGGAGTATTCCCTCAAGTTCAACTAACTCTCCAAGTATGCTCCATATTTGGTTGCCGAGCCTAGATCAAGGATAAAGAAATTTGTATCGAGGGTGTCCGACTTGAGGAGTGTTGTACTGCTATGCTAGTAAGTTATATGGATTTGTCCTACCTCATGACATATGCTGAACAACTAGAGGGGGAAAATCTTAGAAAAAAAAAAGAAGTGGTGACTCCAACAGGGCTCATCTTGATGGTGGTTTCCAAGATTCTAAAGTTGGTCGATTCCCTTAAGGCCACAACTTCCAAGGCCAAGGGTATCCCAATGCTCCTTCTAAGAGATTCTCTAATGATAATCCAAGATTCTAAGGTGGTAATGGAGGGATGATAAAAACTAAATGCCTAAGGTACGAAAAGAATCATAGTGGTCCATGTTTGAGGAATTCTAATGCTTGCTTTGGTTATGGTGAGATGGGTAACAAAGTTATTGATTGTCCTCATGCTTAAAATAAAGGTAGAGATGGTCGTCAACAAGGCGAAGGTGCAAATACAGGTCAAAGGAGAAGAGGAGGCCAACAAGGGGGTATACTAAGGCAAAATAGATTCTATGCTCTTCAAGGGAGACAAGGGGTGAATGAGGTGCCCAATGTTGTTACTATTATGTTAAAGGTTTTTAATTTTGATGTATATGCATTGATAGATCTGGGTGCCACTCATTCTTTTATTACTTCTTTTGTTGCCAAAAAGCTTCATGTTAGTCCCAAATGGTTGTGTGAACCTTATGAGGTGTCCACCCTTAATGATGAGTCCATTGTTGCTAAAAGAGTCTATAAAGATTGTCCCATGTTCATTTTGCATAAATCTTACCTTGTGATTTTGTTGAATTAGAATGGTGGTGGTGGATTTTGAAATCATTCTTGGGATGGATTAGTTGCATGCATATTGTGCTTCTATTGATTGTAGAACCCATAAGTTTAAATCTAATTTCCTACTGAGCTTGTCCCTGAGGGGAAAAGTTGTGATGTGGTGGTCAAGGGTAGGTTCATTTTTTGTCTTAAAGCCCAAAAATTGATTTCTAAGGTTATCTCTATCATCTTGTGAGGGTTAGGGATGTTGAGTCCAAAGTCCTTCCAATTGAGTTAGTTTCGGTGGTCAATGAGTTTCTTGATATCTTTCTTGATGAGCTTCCCACCTTCCCAATTCTCAACCCATTTCTATTCCCCCTTATCATATGGCCGCAGTGGAGTTGAAGCACTGATTGAGGGATTTATTGGAAAATGATCTTATAAGGACTAGTAAGTCACCTTGAGATACGCCTGTGTTATTTGTGAAGAAAAAGGATGCTTCTCTTAGAATGTGCATTGATTACCGACAATTTAATAGATTCACCATAAATAATAAGGGCCTTCTACCAAGGATTGATGAACTTTTTGATCAATTTCAAGGGGCTAGTCACTTTTCTAAGATTGATTTTCGGTCCGGGTATCACCAAGTGAAAGTGAGGGAGTGTGACATTCCCAAGACAACTTTTCAGACTAGGTATAGGCACTTTGAGTTTGTGGTTATGTCCTTTGGGTTGACTAATACACTGGCTATATTTATGGATCTCATGAATAGGGTCTTCATGAAATGCCCCAAAAATGTGCTTCAAATATGTCCATAATCATAATTTCCATATATATCAAAATTTGTGCGTGATATAAGAAACATGACTCATATTCTTGATCAGGGGCAGAATTGAGTGGGCAATGCATGTAACCCCGATTGTAGAGGACTCATAGCGAAAAATACTTTTCAAAAAAAATAAATTTCCAGGGGCGCCGATCAGTGTTGGAGTTGCTTGCGCGATGGGTTTGCATCGTAGACCTAATGAGACTAGTTATTATTTTCCTTGATTTTTCTTTTTGGCCCAAGGGCCCTGGGTTCATAGCCCTATGCCCACTTATGCGTGAAAACACCTATAGTTAGCCATTTTCAACTCTATATCACTTAAGACCCTCTCAAAAACCTCTCCAAGACTTAGCCAAATATTTTATCCAAATTTAAGTATCGCAAGCTTAGTTCTAGATCTTAAAAACTCCATTCAAGCTTCAAGTCCCCTTCATGTCTACATCAAGGAATCCCCAAATTTAGATATGTGGGTTTCATCAATTGAGTCCTTCCACCCATGAGCCCAATCTTCCTATTTTCTGAAAATTGCATGTTTTCAATCTTCTTATCTCAAGCTTATAGTATGAGTTGGTTTTGAATATTGAGACTATGTATATTTTAAGCTATGAAACTATGATCTATTATGAGATTTGATCATGGATTTCAAGGTATCGTACACAAGGATTTTGCAATAAGTTGGTGGGTTGGTTTACATTGAGTTCTCTCACATGATTTCACTCTTGAATTGCATGATTTTGAATAAGCATTACACGCCCACCAAGTGTTTGATAAAATATGAAGTAAAGAATCCTTCAGTTAATTACATGTTTTATAAGTCAAGTGACTTCGTGATAAATATAGGCTATCAAGTATGTTATGAATTCATGAAATTATCTATGATTATGCAGGTATGAAGTTAAGCCCTGTTTCCAAGATTTTACCTCTTGTGAGCCATTCATGTTAAAGTAAGGGTTCATGTATGATTATGATTTATTCTCATGTTTCAAGTTAGGCTCACCATTAGAGGCCAAGTATATTTACGAGCTGCTCATGTTATGATTTTATGTTCATTACAAGTTACTAAGGATATGATTATTTTAAGTATTCCATGGGATTAGACATAGTATCGATGGATTAGATGTCGACGTGGACAATCTTCAAGTGTCCATACTCCTTTTGTCAAGCTATGTGCCAACATAGGATTATGTTATACCTTTGATATACTAGTGGATCCATTTAGTGCACTTTAACATGAAATCCACCCCAAAATAGAACAGGTTCCGGTGAAGGGGTTACTTCTCTAAAATGGGATGGGCTCCCATAAGGTGAAGTATGATTTACCTTGGCAAGTAGACTACCTCTTTACTGATGAGGGATAATATTTGGGATTCTGAGTTATAGCTTGCTTGGTGTTATTCTTTGTCAGTTGAGGTCTCTTCCCACACATGTATTATGTTCTATGCAAGTGAATGATCTACAGGCATGTTTTACTTCAAGTATTGATCATGCATGCCATATTGAGATTATTCTTATCTATTGCTTATTACTATGCATTTTGACTATATTAACTTATGTCTTGTTGTATTGAATCCTACATACTTACTACATACAAATGTACTAATGCATACTTTCGGACTACATGATATCACCATATAGGGACTGCATCTCCTCTTGATCATACACAACGTGGCTAGTGAGATTATTCAAAGATAAGCTTGGTGACTCCTCAAGTTTGAGGACACTATCTACTTTTTCTTATTATTTTCTAAACTCTCGATGTTGAACATTTGACATTATGAGGGTGAGCCTAGAGAGTGTCTTAGCTCCCGCTCCATTCTATGTATAGAGGTGTTATTGGAATATTATGATATATTTATGCTATAAGATTGGCTGCTTATGTTTTTATGATTATTAAAGACTCACTTAGTCTTGCTTTACTTTTATATTATCTCTTCTTCTTGTTTACTTTGCTTCCACGACCAATAATGTGTGATTGGTATGCTAAGAGGCTTGTTTGGGATCCTTCGAGTTCCCATTCGCTGTGTCACGTCTTGGCCCTAGGCTTAGGTCATGACACTTTAAACCCTACCTTCCCTTGTTTATGTTGTTTTTATTGATGATATATTGATTTATTCCCATAGTGAGGAGGAGCATGTGGATCACTTGAGGGTGGTATTGTAAATCTTGAGGAAGGAGAGATGGTATGCAAAATATGAGAAATGTGATTTTTGGTTGAAAGAGGTTGCTTTTCTAGGGAATGTCCTATCGGGTAATGGCATTAAGGTGGATCCTAAGAAAATATAGGTGATTACAAATTGGCCTAGACCTTTGACTCCATCATACATTAGAAGTTTCTTAGGGTTGGTCGGTTATAACCGGAGGTTTGTAAGTGGTTTCTCTTCTATTGCTTCTTCTATGACTAATATGCATAAAATAATGCCAAATTTGTGTAGACCTATGAATGTGAAAAGAGTTTCCATTGAAAGATAAGCTTGTCTCTACTCTTATTTTGGCTCTACCAGAAGGGTTGGAAGGATTTGTTGTATATTGTGATGCCTCAAGAATTGGTTTGGGGTGTGTTTTGATGCAAAGTGGTAAGGCGATAGCGTATACCTCTAGACAACTTAAGGTGCATGAGAATAATTATCCCACCCATGATCTTGAATTAGCAGCCGTGGTATTTGCTTTACAAATTTGGCATTACTACTTATATGGGGTTCATGTTGATGTATTCACCGATCACAAGTATCTCCAATATGTGTTCACCCAAAAAGATCTTAACTTGAGACAAAGAAGGTGGTTAGAGCTATATAAAGATTATGATATAAGTGTGCATTATGACCTCAACAAAGCTAACATTATGGCTAATGCTCTATATAGGGTATCTATAGATAGTCTAGCTCATGTTGATGATGGTGGCAAAGAGGTGGCTAGAGAGGTTCACCTATTGGCTAGATTGGGGGTTAGGTTTGATAAAGTTGATAATGGGAGTGTAGTGGCTGTTGATGGTTCTAAATCTTCTTTAATTGAGGAGGTAAAGGCAAAACAAGATCTTTACTCTGCCTTGCTAGAGTTGAAGGCCTTGGTGCGATATGGTAGAGTGGAGGTTTTCTCCCAAGGGAGAGATGGTGCCGTTAGGTACCAAGGCAGATTATGTGTGCCAAATATAGATGATTTGAAAGAATTGATCTTGAAAGAGGCCCATAATTCATCCTTTTCCATTCACTCTAGTTCTACAAAGATATATAGAGAATTGTTGAAAGTGTATTGGTAGAGTGGTATGAAGATAGACATTGGCAAGTTCATATCGGATGTCACAATTGCCAACAAGTGAAAGCCAAATATCAAAAGCTGGGTGGCCTAGCCCAACATATAGAAATTCCTACTTGAAAGTGGGAAGAGGTCAATATGGATTTTGTGGTTGGGTTGCCTGAGACTAGGAAATATTTTGACTATATTTTGGGTTATTATGGATAGATTAACAAAGTTGGCTCACTTCCTACCAGTCAAAACTACTTATGGTGCTGAAGATTATGCCAAGTTGTACATCCATGAGTTGGTTAGGTTGCATGGGGTGCCTATTTCTATCATTTCGAATTGTGGTGCACAATTCACCTCTAAGTTTTGGAGGTCTTTCCAAAGAGGTTTTGGTACCATGGTTAAGCTTAGCACGACCTTTCATCTTGAAATGGATGGTCAAACTGAGAGGGCAATCCAAAATCTTGAGTATATGCTTAGAGCTTGTGTTTTAGAGTTTAAGAATAGTTGGGATGAACATCTTTCATTTATTGATTTTACTTAAAATAATAGCTACCACTCAAGCATTGGTATGGCTCCCTTTGAAGCTCTTTATGGTAGGGATTATAGATACCTAGTTGGGTGATTTGAAGTGGGGGAAATAGATTTTCTAGGTCCAAATTTTGTCATGGAGGACTTAGAGAAGGTGTGGTTGATTAGGCTTAGATTGAAAAAGTCCAAACTAGACAAAAGTCTTATTACGATGTTAGGAGAAGAGATCTTGAGTTTAAGGTTGGTGATTGGGTTTACTTGAAAGTCTCACCCATGAAGGGTGTGGTTCTGTGTTGCAACAAGGGGAAGTTAAGCCCAAGGTTTGTGGGTCAGTATCAATATTTGAGGAGAGTGGGGTAAGGTTGCATGTGAGTTAGGGTTTCCTATAGAGATGGACATCATTCAGTTGGTCTTCTATGTATCCATGTTGAGAAAGTGTGTGGGTGACCCAAGTGCCATATTGCTCTTCGATGTTGTACGAGATAAATTGACCTATGAGGATTTCCCTATGGAGATTTTGGATAGACAAGTGAAGAGGTTGAGAAAGAAAGATATAGCTTATATCGAGGTCCTTTAGAGGAACCAACAAGTTGAAAGTGCCACATCTGAAGTGGAAGTGAACATGAGAAAGCGATAACCATATCTCTTCCACTTTACTCAATTCAAAGGTACTAATGTAAGTTCCCTATATGATTTCAAGTCTTAATTTTCAGCTCTTATGTCATTTTGCATGCATTTTATGTCTATGTTGGCAAGTTTATGGTGATTTTTGACCTTTATGTTGAGATTTTTGAAAACAATTGTTTAAATGCATTTGTTGCATTCATGTCAGGCTGAAATCTTCTTGATTACTTCTCTTATGCACGTTTCTTTGACATTCGGGGACGAATATTCCTAAGAGGAGATATTGAAACGGCCCAAAAATGTTCTTCGAAAATGCCCATAATTGTAATTTCTATATATCTCAAAATCCATGCATGATATCATAAATTCGTCTTCATATTCTCATTCGGGGGGCGAAATTGAGTGAAAAATAGGTATAACATGGATTTTAGGTCCACGGCAAAAAACAAATTTTGGTAATTCTTGATTTCCAGTGGCCATCTGTGCCCTAGCAGCGACGCGCCAGGGGCTCTGATTAGTGTTGGAATGAAGTTTGCGACTGGTCTGCGTCGCGTCAAGGGTACAAAATAGTGTATTATTTTCTATGGTTCTTCTATCTCGGACAAGGGCATTAGGTTCCTACTCCCATGCCCACTTATGCTTGAAAACACCTATACTTAGCCATTTTTCAACTCTATATCACTCAAGACCCTCTCGAAAAGCTCTACGACACTTAACCAAATATCTCATTCAAATTTTAAGAATTTCAAGCCTAACTTTGGAACTCAATGATTCTTTTCAAGTTCCAAGTTCTCTTCATTCAAGCTTATATTATGAATTGGTTTTGTCTATTGATACTATGCATGTTTTGAGCTATGCAACTATGATCTAGTATGAGATTTGATGATGGATTTCAAAGTATCCAACATGAGGGTTTTGCAATATATTGGTGGATTGATTTGCATTAACTTTTCTCATATGATTTTCACTCTTGAATTGCATAATTTTGAACTAGTATCATGAACCCACCAAGTGTTTGATAGAATGTCAAGTCAACAATTGTCAAGTTATTGATTATCTATTATATGACTTACATGTCAAGTAACTATATGATGATTAAGGGCTTTCAATTATGCATTGAATTCATGAAAAGTATCTATGATGTTATAAGTATCAAGTTAACCCCTATTTCAAGATTTTTACATCTTGTGAGCATTTATGTTAAAGCAAAGGTTCATGTATGATTATGATCTACTCTCATGTTTCAAGTTAGGCTCACCATTAGAGGTCAAGTATGTTAAAGAGCTACTCATGTCATGTTTCCATGTTTTATACAAGTTGTGAGTGTATGATTATTTCAAGCATTTCATGGGATTAGATTTAGCACTGATGGATTGGATGTCGGCATGGACTATCTTCAAAGGTCCATACTCCTTTCCTCAAACTATGTGCCGATATAGGATTCTTATTATTACCCTTTCTATACTAGTGGATCCATTTAGTGCACTCTACCCTGAAATCTATTCCGAAATGGGATGGGTTCCCGTAAGGGGGCTTACTTCTCTGAAATGGGATGGGTTTCCATAAGGTGAAGTATGGTTTACATTGTCAAGTAGACCACCTCTTTACTAATGAGGGGTAATCATCAGGATTTCAAGTTGACACGACCCCAAAAAGTGCCTAAAAATGTTTCTCAAAAATGCCCATAATCACAATTTTTATATATCTAAAAATTCATGTGTGATGCAGAAAATTCGACTTCATATTTGTGATCAAAGGGAAAAATTGAGTGGAAAATGGGTCTAACTCCGATTTTAGAGCAATCGTAGCAAAATTCAAATTTTCAAGGTTGGCGAATTGCATTAAAGGTTTGTGCCCCTGGTGCGACACAGCCAAGGCGCGGACTAGTGTATTTTTGTACCAGTTTTTTTTTTAATTTAGCCTAAGGCCTTGGGCTCTGAGGCCTACGCCTTTCTATGCTTAAAAAACACCTATGGTTAGTCATTTTCAATCTCATATTATTCAAGACATTCCCCAAACCCCTCTCTATAAAATAGCAAAATATTTCATCCAAATTCAAATGTCCCAAACTCATCCCAAATATCAAGAAATTCATTCAAGCTTTAAGCTCTTATTCAAATCTAAGTCAAGAATATTCATGTCGTTGAAGACCATCGTGGGTCCCCTACATCAAGCTAAGGTTAAAGGAATTTTCATTGGCTAAGTTTTGCACAAGTACCTGTAGGAGGATCAATTTTAATTGGGCATATCTCTTAGCACACAAAGAACTGGGTGGACCAAAACTTTGCAAAGTACAGATCTTTCAATTATCTTTCTAACTCACTTGGTTTCACTTTATTCAGAGTTTGGATGAAGAAGTTATGCCCATTTTCGTAAATGTGATCTGAGCAAGGGTATATACGGGTTATTGCCAAATTCTGTTTCATTAATGGCATTTTGTAAATTTAGTTATTTCTATTGGTCTATTGGAGATTCCTATGCTATATTAACAGTTCCTAAAGATCAAATCCACTCCTCCCAATTGGAATACACTCTCAAATTCTCCCAAGAGCCTCTACCAAACCCCAATAAGAATTCAAGGAAACTCAAGAACAACTTGTGGATTTCAAGACCCCATTCCAAGAATCAAGTGTTTCTCAACTCACTTTTAAGAGATTTAAGGTCTAAGGTATGTGCGTTTCATCCATTGGGACCTTTTACCCATGGAGCCCAATCTTCCTATTTTATGAAAATTGCATTATTTCAAGTTATATTTCTTATGGATACCTATTATTATGAAATATGATCATGAAATGTTGGGGTTTTGTCAAATATTGGTTATTATGAATGAATATCTATTTTGAGCTTATACTATGAGCTAATCTTTGTCTATTGAGACTATACATGATTCATGCTATGAAATCTATGAACTATTGTGAAGTTTTGATATGATTTACAAATTACCCATGAAGGGTTTTTACCATGATGTTGGTGGGCTGATTTACATGATTTTAAGATACATTAATGTCAGTATTTCATGATCTATACACTTGCATTTTGCATGATTTTAACATGTTCTCATATGTGCCCACCAAGTGTTTGATGAAATTGTCACGCCCCAAGTCCCGGTAGGCGGACCGGCACCCATTACCGATGAGCCTCGGGAGAACCAACCTATATCTATGCACTTTCTATACATTTTATAAAGGATTTCTATATTTAACAAGCCTTTATACAAATAAACAGTGATACAATCCAAAACGAAATGCATGTGACTAGGTCGTTAGGGCCATGGTGTCGAAAGCACGAGACATGACCATACTTTAATTACATAGTCTACAAAGCCTCTAGATAAGAGAAAGTACCGGATAAGGGTCGATATAAGCTCTACCTCAATTAACTATACAATACAAATATATAACCTTTAGACACACACAAAGCTTTGGAACTACCTGGAGCTTAGTAACAATAGCTGGATGTCCTGGACTCTACTGGGGAGATTTGTTAGAACCTGTACCTGCAGCATGAAATGCAGGTCCCTCGTAAGGGATGTCAGTATGAGATAATGTACTAAGTATGTACGACATGATAGACTATATATAAAGTAAAAACTTCAAATAAAACTATGCACTAGTGTGGAATAAGAGACCACCTTTGGATATACTTTGGAATCTTATACTTTATATTCTTTATATTACTTTACCTTTACTGTATAGTCTGTGCACATCATGTAATAGAAATGACTAGCTAATCAGTGGTTAAATTGTATCGGGATCGTCCCTAGCTAGGTTCTTCCTTAACCCCTCAAGCTACCACCCGTGATAGGATCGTCCCTAGCTAGGTAATTCTTCCACCCCTCGAGCTACCACCCGTCAAAATAATATACTTTATCTTTCAATTATCTTTGAGATGATTCTTTTGATGGTCATAATATTGGATCTTTAAGGTTGTATGTACATCATATGACATGTAGATACTCATACAAGACAATATGGCAATGAAGAGAGTATGTTACATAACTAATGCAATGCATATGAGATGGAATAACTCATGAACTTTACTTAGCAACTAGAATTCATGTGACTTGGTATTCACGTACGGATGTAGATTCAAAGCTAATTATGTATGAAAACATATGAACATGTACAGAAAATGGAGATATAATTAATTGTTGTGTCTGAATTGGTAAATGCCTTATTGTACCAAGGAGGACTCTATGTTTCATGCCAAATGATACGAAATCAAGTAGCCTTACATACCTCATTGTATGAACTCGTTACTACCTTAGAATGACGTTTTTCCCCTAAAATATTAATTTACAACATATTAGGCAATAAGACTAGTATTTGCAGCAACACAACATTTCTTGGCAGCCCAATATCATAAAAACTAACACCTGGACAACAAGCTTATAATTATCGGCCCAAAGGTATTCCTTTAATTTTGTCACTTAAATAGTATTTTCTAGAAACCATTATTATGTACATGTTATATACAACTTATTTCAGACCCTTAACAGTCCTCCAACAGCCCACAAAGCATAATACATAACAATTCTACACAACCTACAAATGGACAGCATAATGTCACCCCCATTCGCTATATTTAGACCTCGACAATTCAAAACCTATTCAAACTATAACCAAACTGTCCAACAATATTTACATATACAAATAGTGATAATACATTCTTAGAACATCACCCAAGAAGTCATGAAGGACGTAAGTCAATAGCCTTCCATCCAACTGCCCACAAATTTCAATCAATATTACACTTAACATAGCACAATAAAACTTATTATTTAAATGAAACCAAAATCAGGGCATCAACCTTAGGGTGATATCTATAACTCAAATAATGTTAAGAACATCACATAGTAAGATTCTTATGCAGCAGCTTGGCCCTTGAAGTTGGGCCTAAATGGGTCACCAAGTTGATGGGCTTGGGTGGCCCTTTTTTCAACTTTCCCTTCACTTAATTTTGGGCCCAATTTGTTATGTGTGTTGTGATGTTTTTGGGATATTTTTGCTATACTTTTTTGGATGAAAATATACCCCATTTATGATACTAAAATATGGACCAAATTTACACCCTTAACACGGACTTTATTCACAACCGAACGTGGACAAATTTGACATCGAGCCTCATCTCGATTTAACTACCAAATTTAAGATAAGCAAGTAGGTGATTCACCTACTTGCTTACTAAGTACTACAAGTACCTTAATTCTCCCTCTTTATTTTAAAGTATTAATCACCTCAACATGACTTAGTACTTATTTACACTCGACCCTCTTCACCGTTAGACATGCAAATTGCCTATTAACGCGAGATTCAAGCACATTTAAAATTGACGCTCATTTGACCAAACCATCTCATGTTTCATTTGCATTGTACTAGTATTGTAAGGTGTGGAGTTTTACATCCTCCCCACCCCTTTGGAACATTCGCCCTCGAATGTTAGCACAATTGGATAGCTTAACTAGTTTTAAACTTGTACTTACACAAACTTTTGACAACATATTAAGTATTCAATCACATGTACCTATTAGTGTCCCAATTCCGCATGTTGGACTTCCTCTTTAGCTTCAAATAAGTAAGGGTACTTTGATTTCATCGCATCCTCAACCTCCCATGTTATCTCTTCTGCTTGCTAGTTCCTCCAAAGTACATTAACTGAAGCTATTTCTTTGTTCCTTAGCTTCTTAACTTGATGATCTAGAATAGAAACAGGTGCCTCTTCATAGGTGAGATCTTCTATAACCTGTACATCCTCAATAGGATGATACGGTATGGGTCACCTATGCATTTTCGAAGCATTGAGACATGAAAAATTGGATGAACCATTGAAAGCTCTTGGGGTAGCTCTAGTTCATATGCAACCTGCCCAAACCTTTTAATAATCTTATATGGCCCTTTGTAACGTGGGCTCAGTTTTCTCTTCTTACCAAATCTCATAACGCCTTTCATTGGAGACACCTTTAAAAATACCCAATCACCTGCTGAAAATTCTAGTCCTATTCTCCTGGGATTTGCATATGATTTTTGCCGACTTTGGGTTGTTTCTAGTCGCTACTATATCACCTTAACTTTTTCCATGGCTTGTTGTACTAGATCTAGCCCAAATAAGGTAGTTTCACCCACTTCAAACCATCCACTTGGCGATCTACATTTTCTTCTATACAAAGCTTCATAAGGTTCCATCTTGATACTCACCTAGTAGCTATTATTATAGGCAAACTCAATAAGTGGAAAATAGTCCACCTAACTATCCTTTAAAGTCCAATGCACAAGCTCGTCACATATCTTCAAGTGTCTGAATGGTGTGTTCTGCTTGTCCATCTATTTGAGGGTGGAATATTGTACTCAAATTCACTTGTGTCCCTAAACACCATTAGAAGGACTTTCAAAACTTTGCAGTGAATTGAGCTCCTCGATCAGATATAATGGAGATTGGGACTCCATATAGCCTGACTATCTCTTTGAGGTATAGCTTAGCATATTCTTCAGCTGTATAATCACTCCTTACTGGCAAGAAGTGTGCTGAACTTGTGAGTCTGTCAACTATCACCCATATAGAGTCAAACTCCTAAGATGAACGGGGCAAACCCATAATAAAATCCATATTAATCATATCTAACTTCCATGTTGGAAACTCTATACACTGAATATACCCTCTTGACTTTTGATGTTCCACTTTCACTTGTTGGCAATTTGGACATTGAGCTACAAATTTGGCAATGTCCTTTTTCATGCCTCCCCACCAAACCATCCCTTTTAGGTCATGGTACATCTTAGTTAATCCTGGATGGATGGAATATCGGTAATGATGGGATTCTTCCATTATCCTCTTTCTTAATCCATTAATATCAGGCACACATAATCTATTCTGATAGTATAATACTTCATTTTGTGCAAGGTCAAAGCCTTTTATGGTACCCTGACTCGCCTTTTCCTTAAGGTGTGGTAGAATAGGATCCTTGAAGTATTTTTCTTTCACCTCTATTACCAATGAAGACTCCACACTATTATACACAATAAACCCTTCCTTTGGAGTCTCAAGAAGGCGAACCCCCAAATTAGCTAAATGACGTAGATCCTTGGCCATTCCTTTATTTAACACAACTTGATCACTAGTACTTATGATTGCCTTACAACTCAGAGCATCAGCTACCATATTTGCCTTCCCTAGATGGTATAGTATATCAACATCGTAATCCTTTATTAGCTCTAGCCATCTCGCTGTCTCAAGTTTAGGTCTTTCTGCTTAAAAATGTACTGCATGCTCTTATGATCAGTATATATGTCAACATGGAACCCATACAAATAGTGGCACCATATTTTCAGAGCAAACACTACTGCTAGCTCGAGATTGTGAGTTGAGTAGTTTTTCTCATGTGGTCATAGCTGCCCAAATGCATACGCAATTACCCTACCATGCTGTGTTAATACACACCCTAAGCCAACTCTTGAAGCATCACAATACACTGCATAGCCCTCAGTACCTTCTGGAAGTACTAGCATAGGTGCAGAAGTTAGCTTATTTTTCAGCTCCTGGAAGCTTCTTTCACCCGCACCATTCCATTGGAACTTGCTTGCCTTATGTGTCAGCTTTGTTAGAGGTGCAGAAATAGAAGAAAAACCTTTAACAAACCTCCTGTAATAACCTACCAAGGCTAAGAAGCTCCAAACTTTCGTGGGTGTCATTGGCCTTGGCCAATCTTAATAGCCTCTATCTTTTGTGAATCAACCCTTATTCCCTCATCAGACACAATATGGCCCAAGAATGCTACTAAATTCAGCCAAAATTGACGCATAGAAAATTTGGCATACAGTTGTCGATCACAAAGAAAATATAGCCCCTGGAGCAAGTGATCTGCGTGGTCCTCTTCTAATCTTGAATATACTAAAATGTCATCTATAAATACTATCACGAACATATCCAAGAATGTCTTGACTACCCTATTAATCAGATCCATAAAAACTGCTGGTGCATTTGTTAGCCCAAATGATATAATAAGAAATTCAAAGTGACCATAACGCATTCTAATAACTGTCTTGGGTATATATTTCTCCTTCACCCTCACTTAGTGATAACACGATCTCAAATCAATTTTTGAAAAGCATTTGGCACCCTGTAACTAATCAAATAAGTCGTAAATCTAGGGGAGAGGATATTTATTATGAATCGTCACCTTATTCAATTATTGATAATTGACACACATTCTCAAGGTGCCATCCTTTTTGCATACAAATAACACTGGTGCACCCAAAGTGGACACACTGGGTCTTATGAAACCCTTATCCAATAAGTCTTTTAAGTACTCTTTTAATTCCTACAATTTTGCTGGAGCCATTCTATATGGAGGAATCGAAATAGTTTGAGTGCCTGGAAGTAATTCAATACCAAAATCTATTTGTCGTTCAGGAGGTAAGCCGAAGAGTTCTTCACGGAACACATCAACAAATTCATTCACCACTAGAACTGACTGAAGAGTTGGTGATTCTGTCTTCAAATCCCTTACTCTAACTAAATGACATATATACCCCTTGGATATCATCTTTCTGACCTTAAAGTAAGAGATAAACTTCCTGTTTGGTGCCCAGACATTGCCTTTTCGTTCAAGAACTACCTCATTTGGAAAGTGGAAGTACACTTCCTTAGTTCGGCAATCCACAGTGGCATAGCAAGAAGCTAACCACTACATACCCATAATAATATCAAATTCCATTATTTCTAGCTCAATAAGGTCAACGAATATGCCATAATCACAAACAGTTACTACACAGGCATAATAAACCCTTCTAGCCATAATAGATTCACTAGTTGGTATAGACACTTTAAATAGTTTGTTCAATAATTTGGGTGTTCTCTTAAGATTCCAAGCAACTAGTGGAGTGATGTATGATAGTGTAGAACCAGGGTCAATTAATGCATATACCCTATGTGAGAAGATGGACGATGTACCTGTACCACATCAGGTAAAGCTTCCAAATTCTATCGACTCCCTAGTGCATAAGTATGATTCTGGACCGCGCTAGGCCTAGCTGTCCCCCTAACACCTCTACCACGACCCATAGGTGCTTTCTGACCCCTTCCTACTAGAGAAAATAATGATGATGATGCAATAGCTGACCCAACAAATTGTCCTATACTACCCATACGTCTCCTTGGGCAATCTCTTATCATGTGCCTTGGTATACCACACAAATAGCAAACATCTGTCCCAACATGACATATGCCCAGATGACTCCTTCCATACTATTTACAAGGTTGACTAGGTGTTATTTGCTATCCTGCTGAATATCCTATTGTCCATGTACCCTGTCCCTCACCTCATTGACCAAACTGATTACTGCTAGGCCCTTAAAGTTGTGGTGGAGCACTAACTATAGAGTAGGGGGAGGATGGCCTAGGCAGTCTATTAGCAATCCAAGGCCTGAGATCACTTTGGTATAGTGCAAACTACCTTGTAGATCTGGATCTTTGGGCCTGCCAACTTTCCAACTCTTGTGCCCTTCTCCTCTGCCTCTGATCTTTTAATTTCTGTGCAAATGCCTCCATTCTTGCTATATCCATATCTTTATTCAAGGATACAATAGTGCAGTCTCTGACCAAATACGTATCCAACCTATCTACATATTAGTGAACTCTGTCTACCATTGTAGCAACCACATTAGGAGCATACCTTACTAGGGAATTAAATTAAAGGCTATACTCCCTCACACTCATACTCCCTTGGTGAAGATTTAGGAATTGATCTGCACGGGCCTCTAGGATCTCTAATGGCAAATAATGGTCAAGAAATGTCTATCTAAACTAGTTGGAGGTGTATCCATACCCTTAGATTGCTTCCAAGCCTCATACCATAAGACAGCCACACCATCCAGCATATATGTTGCCAACTCGACTGCTTCTATACCACTCACATGCATAACATCTAAAGTACGTTGAATCTGATCAATAAAGGCCTGGGGGGTCTTCATTAGGATCTAACCCAGTAAATGTTGGAGGGTCCAAATTAAGAAAATCACATATCCTGGTACTAGCTGCCTTATTTGTACCACCTGTACCCATAACTGGACCTTCCTGCCTTTGACCTTGGCCAGTAACTATACGGGTCAATAGTTGGACTATATTTTTCAGCTCCTACATGGTAGCATCAATAGGTGGCTCTGGGGAACTTCACTGCTCTCTGGTTCATTAGGAATTAGAGGAGTTGGAGATGTCTGTGACAAAGACTCCTCTCGAATTTCATCTTGTTGTCTCACCTGGCTGGGTATACTAACCACTACTTCTACTGCCTTCCCTTTACCATTATTTTTCCTTATTTCAGGCATACTTGTTGTACAAAATAATTTAAGGGTTAGACACTATCAACCTATTACACTTCTCTCTATGGGACAATCTAAAGAATGAAAAGAAGTAACAACTCCTAAATGACACATAGCCTCCTACTTATAAATGTGGTGCACAACACATCGATAAACAAGATTCTACATTAATATGACTTTGTAGACTCCCTAGGATGACCCGCTCTGATACCACTTATGTCATGCCCTAAAGTCCCGCTAGGGCGGACTGGCACCGATCGCCGATAAGGATCGGGAGAACCAACCTATGACTATGCGCTGTCTATACATACTATAAGGGGTATCTGTATTTGACATGCCTTTAAGAAGATAAACACTGATAATAAGCCAAAAGGAAATGCATATGACTAGGTCATTGGGGCCACGGTATTTAAAGTACGACACATGACCAAACTTTATTTTATATAGTCTACAAAGCCTCAAAATAAAGAAAAACATCCGATAAGGGTCAGGACAGGCCCTGCCTCAACAAACTGTACAATCAAAACATGTAATCTTTAGACATATTCAAAGCCCTGAAGCAACCTGGAGCTTGGTGATAACAGCTGAATATCCTATACTTCTACTGGGGAGATCTACTAGCACCTGTACCTATAGCATGAAATGCAGGTCCACCATAAGGTACATTAGTATGGGATAATGTACTGAGTATGTAAGGAAGGAAATACTATATATGATATAACAACTCAAGTAAAACTGTACACTGTGTAGCATAAAAGACCACCTTTAGTTATACTGTGGGATCATGTACTTTATGTGATTTATATTGCTTTACCTTTAATGTATAATCTATATTATAAAATCTGTGCATAGCTATAATACAAACGACCAACTGATCAGTGGCGAACTGTATCGAGTTCATCCCTTGCTAGGTTCTTCCTTAACCCCTGGGCTACCCCCCATAATAAGATGCTTCCCTGGCTAGGTGATTCTTCAACCCCTCAGGATATCAGGATCGTTCCTGTTCTAGATTCTTCCTTAAACCGCTCAGGCTACCACCCGTGATAGAATCATCCCTAGCTAGGTGTTACTTCCACCCCCTCGGGATACCATCTATCAAAACTATGTACTTTATCTTTCAATTTCCGGTGAGATAGTTCTTTTGGTGGTAAAAATAATGGAGCTGTAGGACTGTATATGTAGCACGTGATATGTAGATAATCATACCAGACAATATGACAAATAAAAGAGTACATTG
>JAOTQJ010152725.1:0-31037 GCA_025642045.1 Solanum sejunctum
TTTTAAAAAAATAAAATTTGAAATTTCTTTTATATTGGGGGAGGGGGGTGGTTCAGGGGGAAGGGGCTGAGGGTGTCGAGGGGGAGGGGCTGAAGTAAAAAATTAAAATTTTTTAAGTTTAAAATTTTTTAAAAAAAAAATTTAAAATTTTTTTATATGGGGCTGGAGGGCGGGAGACCTGGGGGCGAGGGGAGGCTAGGTGGGGGGTTGGGAGTGGAGTAAAAAGTTAAAATTTTTAATTTTTTATAAAATAATTTTTTTATTTTTTTGTATGGGGGTTCTTTGGAGGGGAGGAGGGGGCATAGGGTGGAGTAAAAATTTGAGATTTTCAAAATATTTTAAAAAAATTAAAAATTATTTTTTATTTTTGGGGTGAGGTGGTGGGGTGGAGGAATTGGATGGATCGGAATAGGAATAGCTGGAAAAAAAATTTCAAAATATAAAATTTTTGTGAAAAATAAATTTTTAATCTTATTTTATTTAAAAAAAGTTCGAGGAGGGGGATCGTAGTATGGATGGGATAAAAAAAATTTAAATTGGATAAGATTTTTTAAAAATATTTTTCTCAATTTTTGAAGGAAGTTATTTTCTTTAAATTTGAGAAAAATGAGTTGATTTGAAAAATATTTTCCAAAATATTTAAGCCAACCAAACATGAGAAAATGGAAAAATATTTTTTCGAAAATATTTTCCTCCATACCAAACACAACCTATAAGTAAAACTGAAAGCAAGTCAATTTGACACGTCCTTCTATACTACACACTTGGAATATCTCTAACACCCCATAAAATTACTGAAATGCTCCTAAAACGTGATCTTGTGTACAACGCATCTTCCAAAGCTCTTATGAAAAATGTGAGACCGAACTTGCGATCAGTACAAAAAATTAAATGGGGAAATGGTCTCGACCTGATTTAAGAGCAATTGGGTCAAAAAATAATTTTTACTAATTAATGCGAAAACAGTGTCTATCCGCACCCTTGGCGCGACACGGAGACACACTTAGTCATTTTTTTAAAATTTTTTAAGGGAATTGAATTTCAAAAAAAATTTGCGAAATAGAGTAATCCACGCCCCTAGCGCATCGCGGAACAATGTACCAATTTTAAACTTTTTCTTTTAAATTTCAGGAAAGGTATTTGGTCATTCCCAATCTATTTTTAAGTCCCAAAACGTGTTTTAAGTATTAAATTTGTACGAAATGGTTTCAAAAATCCACATTCTTCTAAGTCCAAGCGTAGAGTCTGAGAGGAGAAGAAGAGATAGCTTGAGGGTTTTCAAGTTCAAGGTCAAGATTCCCTTGAAGATTTGTACAATCTTCATCCTAGGTATGTAAAGACTACTCAGAGCATGGGATTGTTCTCCCATGTACCCTCGTGATTGAGTTAGAATGAATAGTAGAATGTAATCGGTCTTGTTGTGATTTCTTGAAGTAATCTTGAAAACTATCTATAATTATTACTTATGTCCTTGAATTGATGATCATCATACACTTAACAACCTTTTTCATGTATTATTGTGTGATTATGTATTTACCCTATATGAATTCTCTGTAACAGATTTTAAGAATGAACTTAGGGGTAATGGCTAGAGCCTTGACCATCTGACTGTATTGATTGATGTGGTCTGGGTCTTGAGATGAGTATGTTGATGGCTGAAGTTGATGGAATTAGTGTTATTAGAGTCTAAACGAGTTGAACCTTAGCCTTGAGAGGAAGAACCTTTTCCTTGAGTTGATAGATTGTCAGATGAGATGAGGTCCCGACCTGAGGGGGTTTTGGTTGTATAACCAGCTTGATGAAGATACACTTATGAGCATATGAAGTCCTGAGAGGAGTATTAGTACTGAAATGGGTAAGAGTGAGTCCCACCCCTATTCATTAACTATGTGGCCAGCGTAGGAGAGCATTGGACCGTGAAAGCGGATGTTTCCCTTGTCCCGCAGAGGACTTGATAGACTTCTTTGGGATCCACAACAAACTCGTCCTTTACCCTGGGAAGGCACTAGGAATATGTAGCAATGACATCTCTTTGTTGTATCATCACTAGCTCATAGGTGGTGATTGTCAGTTATAGAAACTCCTAGATAGATTTCATGCTGATAGTACTCCGAGATTGATTGATAGTTTGAAGTCTTGATGGATAGTGACGTGATAGAGTCATGTCCCTTACTCTGAGTGAGCTTGAGTGATTGATGAGCTAATGCCATTGTATATTGTATAACCTTATTGTTTACTTTAGTCCATTTTACATACATTACATTCTACATACTAACGCCCCTTTTGGCCTGCATCGTCTTATGATGCAGATTCCATAGGCAGAGGACTTCAGCAGCCTAATCATTGAGGTTCAGAGATTCGTGATTGCCAAACTTGGTGAGTTCTCCCCTGCTTTCGGAGGACATATCTATTCTCTATTTTCTATTTTGATGTCATTTATTTTGATTACGGTAGCTTTGGCATGTCATGGTACCTTCATGGACACTAGCTATAGAGGATTCATAGATATAAACAGTTGATAGTTAAAGTAGAAGTTGCTTCCTTGTTTCTTACTTATATTGAGATTGTTCATTCATTTTTAGCTGTGTAATAGTTCGAATGACAGATCTTATGATAGCCTGTAGCTCACTGACAGCCCTTTTAATTCTTAATATCTTCCACAAAAGAACGGATTGAACGAACGCGATAAGACTAGGTGGTTTGCTTGGGGGCTAGCAATAGTCTCCGAGTGTCAGTTACGTCTAAGGTATCCTCTGGGGCGTGACAAACTTGGTATCAAAGCACAAAGTTCGAGTGTCCTATGGAGTCTATGAAGCCATGTCTAGTAGAGTCTTATTTATGGGTATATTGTGCACCACACTTCAGAAGCAGGAGGCTATAGGACATTCGAAAGTGTTACCCTTCTTCTGTGATCTGGACTCGTGTGATAGAGTTTAACTTTATGGAAATCTCGTTTTAACTCATGCATTGTACGTTTATGGAAAATGCCACCAGAGAGAACAACTGCTCACAGAGATGCCATAGCCCCAACTACTGAGAACACCCAACCTGAGGTACCGGTCTAGCCAAAGGCTAGGACATGGGGATGCCTTACTAGGACTACCGAGGTCCCACAAGCACCTCCTGCTCAGCCCCAACCAGCTCCCAGCATAGAGGCAAAGTTTAGGGGTGCCATCACCATGCTGACTCAATTAGTGGCCTCCTAGGATAACAACTGAGGTTCTCAAGCTCCGGGCTCTAACTCATAGGAGCCCTCCGATGCCACCAGACTTAGAGACTTCTTGAGGATGAACCCGCCTGTGTATAAGGGGTCTAATGTTGAGGAGGACCCTTGAACTTCATTGATGAAATGTACAAGGTCTTGAAGGTGATGCATGTCAATGAGCTCAAAGGAGTAGAGCTTGATTCTTATCAATTGAAAGATGTTGCTAATGTGTGGTATAACCAGTGGGAGGAGAGTAGGGATGAGAATGCGGAGCCTGCAGCATAGAAGGAGTTTGAGACTGCCTTGCTTGACCACTTCTTTCCTCAGGAGTCGAGGGAGGAAAAGGTGGATGAGTTCGTGAACCTAAAGCAAGGAGGAATGATAGTGAAAGAGTACAGTTTCAAGTTTATTAAGCTATCCAGGTATGCTCCGAAAATGATGTAAGACATGAGGGCAAAGATGAGGAAGTTTGTGTCTAGTATGGGCAGACATGTGCAGAAAGAGTGTAAGGAGGCTTTGTTGACCCCCAACATAGACATCTCTAGAATCATGGTGTATTCCCAATAGACAGAGGAAGATAAGAGGAAAGATAAAGAGGAGCAAAATAACAGGAAGACGAAATCAGCTGGGCATGAGCCTAGCCAGCAGAGACAGAATAAAGATGACAAGTCCTACTTTCAAAAGAGATCAGCTCATCACACACCTTCTGCAGCAAGTGCGCCTGTCCAACCAAACAGGTACGATCAAAAATCTCTTTGTTACCAGACTATAAGGCTCACGGTACACAATCTCAGGCTAGTGTAACCCAAGGTCCGAGGGGAAAGCCACCTTATGACAAGTGTGGTAAGGGGGTTCGATTGCATGTAAGGGTGAGTTTATCTCTTATCTTAGAGCCAGAAAGTTGATCTCCAAGGGTTGTATTTACCATCTCGTGCGAGTTAAGTTTGATGATGCTAAACCTACTACTCTTAAGTCCATCCCGATTGGAATGAGTTTCTCGAGGTGTTTCCTAATGATCTACCTGGAGTCTCCCCGATAGAGAGACTGACTTTGGGATTGATGTTCTTCCGGAGACCAAACCCATTTCAATTCCACCTTATAGAATGGCCCCTGCATAGTTGAAAGAATTGAAAGAACAATTGAAAGACTCGTTAGAGATAAGTTTCATAAGGCCTAGTATCTCACCTTGGAGTGATCCTGTCCTATTCGTGCATAAGAAAGATGGATCTCTCAGAATGTGTATAGACTACCGACAACTGAACAAGGTAACCATAAAGAATAAGTATTCTTTCCCCAGGATAGATGACCTCTTCGACCAACTTTAGGGTGCTACTTGTTTCTCCAAGATAGACCTCAGATCGGGTTACCATCAGTTAAAGGTGAGGGAAAGTGTCATTCCTAAGATAACCTTTAGGACACGGTATGGCCATTTTGAGTTCTTGGTCATGTCTTTCAGGCTGATGAATGCACCTGCAACTTTCATGGATTTGATGAACGGGATATTCAGACCATATCTGGATATGTTCGTTATCGTGTTTATTGATGATATTATGGTGTATTCAAAGGATGAACGGGAGCATGCTAATCACCTTGGAATGGTTTTGCAAATGCTTAAAGATCATGAGTTATATGCAAAATTCTCAAAGTGTGAGTTTTGGCTCAAGTATGTGGCCTTCCTAGGCTATGTTATTTCGGGAGATGGTATTTGAGTGGATACTTAGAAGATTGAGGCGGTTAAGAACTAGCCTAGACCAACTTCTTAGACGGAGATAAGAAGCTTCTTGGGTTTGGCAAGGTACTATCGCTGATTTGCTGAAGGCTTCTCTTCTCCATCAGCATCATTTACTAAGCTAACTCAGAAGAAAGCCAAATTTCAATGGTCTGAGGAATGTGAAAAGAGTTTCTAAGAGTTGAAGACTAGATTAACTATAATCCCAGTTCTGAGTTTGCTCGATTGGATAAGGAACTTCGTGATATACTGTGATGCACCCAGAGTTAGATTGGGCTTTGTGCTTATACAGAGAAGGAAGGTTATAACTTATGCTTCCAGGCAACTTAAAATCCATGAGAAGAATTATTCGACTCACGATCTAGAGTTGGATGCAGTGGTGTTCACACTTAAGATTTAGCATCACTATTTATATGGAGTGTATGTGGACATGTTCACTGACTACAAGAGCTTGCAGTACGTGTTCAACCAAAAGGAACTCAACCTACGATAGATAAGGTGGTTGGAGTTGCAGGATTATGATATAAGCATTCTCTACCACCTAGGTAAGGCTAACATTGTTGCCGATGCCCTTAGCAGGATGTCTATGGGTAGCACTGCCCATGTGGAAGAAGCAAAAAGAGAGCTAGTGAAGGAAGTGCATAGATTGGCTCGACTAGGAGTGCAGCTTGAGAAGAACAACGAAGGCGAATCAATGTTCAGAATGGTTCTGCTTCGTCCTTAGTGTCAGAAGTGAAAGAAAAGCAAGACCAAGACCAAGACCTTGTCTTGTTCTAAATGAAAGAAGCAGTTCACAAACAGAAGGTGATGGTTTTCTCCAAAGGGGGAGATGGGGTGTTGAGGTATCAAGGAAGATTGTGTGTGCCTGATGTTGATGGTGTCCAGAGAGGATCATGGTTGAAGCTCATGGCTCCAGATATTCCATTCATCTCGGTTTTACCAAAATGTACCACAACTTGAGAGAAGTCTATTGGTGGATTGGGATAAAGAGAGACATTGTTGAATTCATCTAAGTGTCCTAATTATCAACAAGTCAAGGTTGAACATCAGAGACCATGTGGATTAGCTCAGAACTTTGAAATTCCTGAGTGGAAGTGGGAGATGATCAACATCATTATCGGTTTACAAAGATCCCAAAAGCAGTATCATTCGATATAGGTGATTGTTGATAGGATGACTAAATCAGCCCACTTTTTGGCAGTCAAGACCACTAATATGGCTGAGGAGTATGCCCAACTGTACATTCATGAGAATGTCAGGTTGCATGGGGTTCCCTTGTCCATCATCTCGAACAGAGGATCTCAATTCACCTCTCAATTTTGGAGATCTTTTCAGAAAGGATTGGGTACAAAAGTACATCTGAGCACAACGTTTCACCCTCAGACAGATGGGCAGGCAGCGCGCACCATTTAGACCTTAGAGGATATGTTGAGATCTTGCGTGATTGATTTCAAGGGTAATTTAGAGGATCATCTACCATTGATTGAGTTTGCATACAACAATAGCTACCATGCCAGCATCCAGATGGCCCCTTATGAGGCACTATACTGGAGGAGATGTAGATCATCGATTGGTTGGTTCGAGGTTAGTAAAGTTGAATTGATCGGACCTGATCTTGTTCACCAGTCTATGGAGAAGGTGAAAGTCATCCGAGAAAGGTTGAATACAACACAAAGTCATCAGAAGTCATATATGGATGTGAGAAGAAGAGACTTGAAGTTTGAGGTGGATGATTGGTTGTACTTGAAGGTGTCACCCATGAAGGGTGTCATAAGGTTTGGTAAGAAGGGGAAATTAATTCCACATTATATTGGACAATATCAAATCGTGAGGAGGATTGGGAAGGTCGCTTATGAGTTGGACTTGCCTTCTGAGTTAGATGGAGTTCACCTGGTGTTCCATGTGTCAATGCTAAAGAAGTGTTTGGGAGATCCTACTTTGGCAATCCCTATTGAGAGTATGGGAGTGAAGGATAGCCTATCCTACGAAGAACAAAAAGATAGCCTCCGTCAAAGTTCTATAGAGGAATCAATTTGTTGAGAAAGCTACGTGGGAAGTTGAGGAAGTGATGAAACCCAAATACCCACACCTATTTGTGTCAAATGATAATGATGTCGAAGGTAATGTCCCCTATCCTTAACGCTATTGAAATTTCTTTCTTTGAGTTGATGTCTTAATCCGATTCTATTCCCAAGTCTAAGATAGAGATAGATAAGTGATGGATAGTTGAGAGTTCAAGAGTTCCCAAATGAGGAATGAGATGAGTTAGTCACTCGTGCTTTTATTCTACTTTCACTTATCATTCGAGGATGAATGATCCCAATAGAGAGATGATGTAGCACCTCATAAAATTACCGAAACACCCCTAAAATGTAATCATGCACAATGCATCTTCCAAAGCTCCGATGGGAAATCTGAGACCAAATTTGCAAGTAGCGTGGAACATCGAGTGGGAGAATGGTCTCGACCCGATTTAAGAGCAACCAGGTTAAAAAATTTTTTTGATAATTAATGCAAAAACAGTGTCTATCAACGCCTTTGGAGCACTGCGGAGGGGACACGGAGGCACACTTAGTAATTTTTTTAAATTTTTTGATGGGAATTGAATTTCAAAAAAATTTCACGAAATATACTGATCCGCGCCCCAAGCGCGTCGCGAACTAGTGTACCAATTTTAAACTTTTTCTTTTGAATTTTGGGAAGGGTATTTTGGTCATCCAAATCTATTTTTAAGTCCCAAAATGTGTTTTTAAGTATTAAATTCATACGAGAGGGTTTCAAAAACACACATTCTTCTAAGTCTAAGCATAGAGTCTAAGAGGAGAAGAAGAGATAGCTTGAGAGTTTCCAAGTTCAAGGTCAAGATTTCCTTGAAGATTTTGTACAATCTTCATCCTAGGTATGTAAAGGCTACTCAAAGCATGGGATTGTTCTCCTATGTGCCCCCATGATTGAGTTAGGATAAATAGTAGAATGTAATGGGTCTTGTTTTGATTTCTTGAAGTAATCTTGAAAAATATCTTTAATTATTACTTATGTCCTTGAATTGATGATAAGCATACTCTTGACAACCTATTTCATGTATTACTGTGTGATTATGTATTTACCCTATATGAATTTTCTGTGAAAGATTTTAAGAATGAATTTAGGGGTAATGTCTAGATCCTTCATTGTATAACTATATTGATTTGTAACGGACCATATTTTACATGTACTAATGCTGTGTAAATGAAACATGATATGGTTTGGTCAAATTAGCGCCAATTTTTAAAAGTGCTTGAATCTCGTGTTAATAGGCGATATGTACGTCTAATGCTTAAGAGGGTCGAGTGTATACATATTTTGTGTTAAATTGAGGAGATCATAGCCCTAAACAAAGTGAGAGAATTAAGGTGCTTGTAGAACTTAATAAGCTAGTAAGTGAGCT
Source organism: Solanum sejunctum (assembly GCA_025642045.1). NCBI lineage: Eukaryota > Viridiplantae > Streptophyta > Magnoliopsida > Solanales > Solanaceae > Solanum > Solanum sejunctum. Next base: position 8,362 of record JAOTQJ010152725.1, read on the forward strand.
ATCTACTTGCTTAGCTTAATTTGCTAGCTAAATGGAGACGAGGCCCGACGCCGAATTTGTCCAAGTTCGATTATAAATGAAGTCCGTGTTAAGGGTGTAACTTTAGCCTATGTTTTAGCATCATAAATGAACCTTACTTTCAGTCCAAGAAGAATGTAAAAAGGGCTCAAGTACACCATAACCCACTTGACTATTTGGGCCCAAAACTAATTAAGAAGAAAGCTGAAAAATGGGCAGTCAAGGCCCATCAATTTTGAAACCCATTTAGGCCAAGTCTAAGGGCCAAGCTACTGCATAACAAGTGTATTAACATGTGATAATGTGTGGTCAAAAGTTCAAGATAAATTTTGCCAAAAGAGTCTTTAAACATTGCTCAAAAGCAGCCCTCAATTCATTCCACTTGAAATAAATTTTCAGCTTTCCAAAACAACTCTTTTTCTCTCTTTAATTCATTTCCCAAAGCATCCTACATAATCCTCTAGGGTTCTTAAAGGAAACCATAATCTTGAAGGCAAAGGTAAGTAATCATAGTTGTGTATTTAGTATGGTTTCTTCATGAAAAACAAGAAGTATATGCTAGTATGTTGTGCTGGAAATTTGGACAACATGTGTCCTAAGGATTGTTGTGAACTTTTCTTGTTATTAAAGAGGGTTTTCTTGGGAGCTGATAATTATAATATGTTGTTATACAACCTTCACCTATCTTGGGACTATTTGTGGAATATTCTAAGATTGATTTTATGTTTAAAAAATGTTGGATACAATTTGGGTAAAGTTAAAACAGGTTTGGGATTGTTGACGTCGAAGTATGGAAAAAAGATGTAACGTTATGTCGCCTGTTTGTATATTGCAAAGTATTGTTATGTGTTGTGCCTTGTGAGTTGTTGTAAGACTGTTAAAAGTCTGAAATAAAATGTATATGACATGTACATAAGAATGGATGTTAGAAAATACGATTATAAGTGAAAAGATTGAAGAAATACCTTTGCGTCGCTAATTAAAACTTTGTTATCCGGATGTTAGTTTTTTTGGTATTGGGATGCCAAGAAGTATTTTATCACTGCTAATACTAGTCTTATTTCCTAGTATACTGTAGACAAATATTTGAGGGAAAATACAGCCACTCCAAGATAGTAACAAGGTCAAACAACAAGGGATGTAAGGCTACTTGATTTCGTATTGGCATGAAACATAGATCCTTCTTTGGCACATAAGACACTTACCAACTCCGACACAACTATTAACTATACCTAAACTCTTGCACATGTTCATATGCTCCCATACATAGACGCCTTGAAATATGCATACATACGTGGATACAAAGTTACATGGGTTCTTGCTGCTAAATAAAGTCCATGAGTTGTTTTATCCCATACACATTTTAGTATTTGTGTAACGTACTCTTTTCATTGACATATTATTTTATATGATTATTTACATGTCACATATTACACCTATATTCCTACAGCTCCAACATTATGACCACCAAAAGAATTATCTCAAAAGTAATTGAAAGATAAAGTGTATTGTTTTTTGATGGGTGGTAGCCCGAGATGTGGAAGCATCACCTAGCCAGGGATGATCCTATCACGGGTGGTAGCCCAAGGGGTTAAGGAAGAACCTAGCCAGGGATGATCGCAATATAGATTTACCACTGATCAGCTAGTCATTTGTATTACATATTGTGTACAGATTATACAGTAAAGGTAAAGTAATATAAAGAACATAAAGTACATAATACTACAGTATAACTAAAGGTGGTCTCTTATCCTACACTAGTGCATAGTTTCATTTGAGTTGTCACGTCATATATAGTATTTTCTGTCTTATATATTCAGTACATTATCTCATACTGACGTCTCTTAAGAGGGACCTACATTTCATGTTATAGGTACAAGTGCTAGTAGATCTCCCTAATAGAGTACAAGATATCCAACTGTTGTTACCAAGCTCCAGGTTGCTTCGGAGCTTCGTGTATGTCTAGAACTTATACGTTTGTATTGTACAATTAGTTGAAGCAGCTCCTGTCCCGACCCTTATCAGATACTTTTCCTTAGCTAGAGGCTTTGTAGACTATGTAAATTAAAGTGTCGTCATGTCTCGTACCTTAGACACCGTGGCCCCAATGGCCTAGCCATATGCATTTTCTTTTGGCCTGTTATTACTGTTTACTTTCTTAAAGACATGTTGAAGGTAGAAATCCCTTATAATATATGTAAAAAGCGCATAGATATAGGTTGGTTCTCCCAAGACTTATCGGCAACGGGTGCCGATCCGCCTTAATGGGACTTTGGGGCATGACAAAAGTGATATCAGAGCAGGTCATCCTAGGGAGTCTACAAAGCCGTGTCTATGTAGAGTTTTGTTTGTCGATGTGTTGTGAACCACATTTATAAGCAGGAGGCTACGTGGCATTTAGGAGTTGTTACTTTCGTTTCATTCTTTAGATCGTGTCATAGAGCTAAGCATAATTGGTGGATTGTGTCTAACTCCTTAATTGTTTTGTACAACGAGCAAGTACGCCAGAAACCAGGAAGAACAAAGATAAAACGAGGGAAGTAGAAGTGGTGGCTGGTATACCTAGTTATGTGTGACAGCGAAATGAGGCCCGAGATGAGTCTCTATCACAGACATCTCCAACCCCTGCAGCTCCTGATGAACCCGAAAGTAGTGAAAATCCCCCAGAACCACCTATCGATGCCACCATGCAGGATCTGAGAAATACAGTCCAACTATTGACTCGTATAGTACCTGTCCAATGTCAAAGACAGGAAAGTCCAGTTATAGGTGCAGGTGGTGCAAATAGGGTAACTAGCACGAGGATACGTGACTTCCTTAATTTGGACCCTCCAGCCTTCATTGGGTCTAATCCTAATGAAGATCCCCAAGACTTTATTGCTCAGATTCAGCGCACTTTAGATGTTATGCATGTGAATGGTACAGAGTTGTCAAATTAGCGACATATAGGTTGAAGGATGTGGCTATATTGTGGTATGAAGCTTGGAAGCAATCCAAAGATATAGATGCTCCCCCAACCACTTGGAAGGAGTTCAAAGAGGCCTTTCTTGACCATTACTTACCATTAGAGATTCGAGAGGCCTGTGCAGATCAGTTCTTGAATCTCCACTAGGGGAATATAAGCGTGAGGGAGTATAGCCTCTAATTTAATTTCCTGTCCAGGTATGCTCCTAATGTGGTTGCTACTATGGCAGATAGAGTTCATCGATATATGGATAGATTAGATATGTATCTGCTCAGAGACTGTACCATTGCCTCTTTGAATAAGAACATAGACATAGCGAGGATGCAAGTGTTTGCACAGAAGTTGGAGGATTATAGGCAGAGAAGGACACAAGAGTTGGAAAGGGGCCAGGACAAAAGGGCCAGATCTACAGGGTAGTTTACACCACCCCCAAGGTGAGCTTAAGCCTCAGTTTTCTAATAGACCGCCTAGGCCATCCTCCTTTTACTCTTCAGCCAGTGCTCCACCACAACTTCAGGGGTCTAGGAGAAATCAATTTGGTCCATGAAGTGAAGGACAAGGTGCCCGAACAGTGGGATATTCAGCAGGTCAGCAAATGACTCCTAGCAACTTTATAACCAGTGTAGAAGGAGTCATCCGGGTATATATCATGTTGGGACAAATGTTTGTTATTGGTGTGGTGCGTCAGGGCATATGATAAAGGATTGCCTGAGGAGGCATATGGGTAATATAGCATAATATATTGGGTCAGCTATTGCATCATTATCATCAGTTCCTCCATTAGGTAGGGGTCAACAAGCACCTACGGGTCGTGGTAGAGGTGTTAGAGGAGCAGCTAGCTCTAGCGGAGTTTAGAATCGCACTTATGCTCTTAGGAATCGGCAAAATTTGGAAGCTTTACCTAATGTGGTCATAGGTACACTGTCCCTCTTTTCACATAATGTATATGCATTAATTGACCCTAGTTCTACATTATCATACATTACCCTACTAGTTGCTGGGAAGCTTAAGAGAATACCCAAATTATTAAACAAACCATTTGAAGTGTCTACACCAACCGGTGAATTTATTATGGCTAGAAGGATTTATTATGACTGTGTAGTAATTGCTTGGACCGCAACACATTGGCTGACCTTATTGAGATAGAAATGGTGGAATTTGATGTTATAATTAGTATGGATTGGTTAGCTTCTTGCTATGCCATTGTAGATCACCGAACTAAGGGTGTACTGCCAATTTCTAAATGAGGCAGTTCTTGAATGGAAAGGCAATATTGGGGCGCTAAAGGATAAGTGTATCTCTTATTTTAAGGCTAGGAGGATGATATCTACGGGGTATATATGTCATTTAGTTAGAGTAAGGGATGTAGAGGCAGAATCGTCAACTCTTCAATCAGTTCCAGTAGTGAATGAATTTGTTGATATGTTCCCTGAAGAACTTCCAGGCTTACCTCCAAAATGAGAGATAGATTTTAGTATTGACTTACTTTCAGGAACTCAACCTATTTCTATCCCTCCATATAGAATGACCTTGCAAAATTATGTGAATTAAAAGAGCAGCTAAAAGACCTATTGGAGAAGGGTTTTATAAGACCTAGTGTGTCCCCTTCGGGTGCATCAGTGTTATTTGTATGCAAAAAAGATGGCACCTTGAGAATGTGTATCGACTATCGACAATTGAATAGGGTGACAATTAAGAATAAACACCCCCTCCTCAGGATTGATGATTTATTTGATCAGTTACAGGGTGCCAAATGCTTTTTAAAAATTGATTTGAGATCAGGGTATCACCAAGTGAGGCTGAAGGAGGAAGATATACCTAAGACTGCTTTCAGAACATGCTATGGTCACTTTGAATTTCTTGTTATGTCATTTGGGCTAACTAATGCACTGATAGTTTTTATGGATTTGATGAATAGGGTATTTAAGCCATTCTTGATTGTGTTCGTGATAATATTTGTAGATGACATTTTGGTATACTCAAGATTAGAAGAGGACCACACAAAGCACTTACAACAAGTGTTGCAGGTTTATCATGATCGATAGTTATATGCCAAGTTTTCTAAATGTGAATTTTGGCTAAAATCAGTGGCATTCTTGGGTCATATTGTGTCTGGGGAAGGAATAAGAGTTGATTCACAAAAGATAGAGGATGTGAGATATTGGCCAAGACCAACAACACCCATGGAAGTTCTAAGCTTCCTAGGTTTGGTAGGTTATTACAGGAGGTTTGTTGAAGATTTTTCTCCTATTTTTGCACCCCCTAACAAAATTAGCACATAAGGCAACCAAGTTCTAATGGAATGATGCATGTGAAAGGAGCTTCTAGGAACTCAAAAATAAGTTAACGTCTGCACCTGTGCTAGTACTTCCAGAATGATCTAAGGGGTATGCAGTGTATTGTGATGCTTTAGGAGTTGGATTAGGATGTGTACTGACACAGCATGGTAGGGTAATTGTTTATGAATCTAGACAACTATGACCACATGAGAAAAATTACCCAACTCATGATCTTGAGCTATCAGCGGTTGTATTTCCTTTGAAAATATGGCACCACTATTTTTATGGGGTTCACGTTGACATATACACTGCTCATAAAAGCCTGCAATACATATTTAAGAAAAAAGACCTAAATTTAAGACAGCGGAGATGGCTAGATCTAATAAAGAATTACGATGTTGATATACTATACCATCCCAGAAAGCCAAATGTGGTAGCCGATGCTCTAAGTTGTAAGGCAATCATGAATACTGGTGACCAGGCCATGGTAAGTCAAGGCGTAGCTAAGGATCTACGACAACTAGCTAGTTTGGTATTTCGCCTTCTTGAAACACCAAAGGAAGGGGTTATTGTTCATAATGCAGTAGCATCTTTATTGGTAACAGAGGTGAAAGCAAAACAATTCAAGGATCCTATTTTACAATGACTTAAGGAAAAGGTGAATCAGGCTATAATGAAGAGCTTTGAACTTACACAAAATAGAGTACTTTACTGCTAAAATAGATTATGTGTGTTTGATATTAATGGATTAAGAAAGAGGATAATGGAAGAAGCCCATCATTCTCGATATTCCATCCATCCAGGATCAACTAAGATGTACCATGACCTGAAGAGAATGCTTTGGTAGGGAGGCATGAAAAAGGATCTTCCAGAATTTGTGGCACAATGTCCAAATTGCCAATAAGTAAAGGTAGAACACCAAAAGCCAGGAGGTTATATGCAGTGTATAGAGCTTCCAACATGAAAGTAGGATATGATCAATATAGATTTTGTTACTAGGCTGCCTCGCTCATTTCAGAAGTTTGACTCCATATGGGTAATAGTTGATAGACTTACAAAGTCAACACGCTTCTTACCAGTCAGGAGTGATTATACAGCTGAAAAGTATGCCAAGCTATACCTCAAAGAGATAGTCAGGCTACATGGAGTCCCAATCTCCATTATCTGTGATCGAGGGGCTCAATTCACTGCAAAGTTTTGGAAGTCCTTCCAAAGGAGTTTAGAGACACAAGTGAATTTGAGTACAGCTTTCCACCCTCAAACAGACGATCAAGCAGAACACACCATTCATACACTTGAAGATATGTTGCGAGATTGTGCATTGGACTTTAAAGGTAGTTGGGTGGACCACTTGCTATTTATTGAATTTGCCTATAATAATAGCTACCACTCAAGTATCAAGATGGCATCTTATGAAGTTTTGTATGAAAGGAAATGTAGGTCGCCAATTGGATAGTTTGAAGTGGGTGAAACCACCTTGCTTGGTCCAGATCTGGTACAACAATAAATGGAAAAAGTTAAGGTAATACAGCAATGGCTAGAAACAGCCCAATTTCATCACAAATCATATGCGGATGCTAAAAGGAGAGGATTCAAATTCTCAGTAGGGGATTGGGTATTTTTAAAGGTGTCTCCAATAAAATAGGTTATAATGTTTGGTAAGAAAGGAAAAACTAAGCCCATGTTACATTGGGCCATATAAAATTATTAAAAAGTTCGGGCAGGTTGCATATGAACTAGAGCTACCCCAAGAGCTTTCAATGGTTCATCTAGTTTTTTTCATGTCTCAATACTTCAAAAATGCGTAAGTGACCCATCCCATGTCACTCCTATTGAGTATGTGCAGATTACAAAAGATCTCACCTATGAAGAAGTACCTATTGCTATTCTAGATTGTCAAGTTAAGAAGCTAAGGAATAAAGAAATAGCTTCAGTAAAGATACTTTGGAGAAACCAGCAAGTAGAAGAAATAACATGGGAGGCTGAGGACGCAATGATATTAAAATACCCTTACTTATTTGAAGCTAAAGAGGAAGTCCAATACGCAAAATTGGAACACTAATAGGTACGTGTGATTGAATACTTATTATGTTTTCAAAGGTATGTTTAAATAAAGGTTTATACATGGTTAAGCTATCCAATTGTGCTAACATTCGAGGACGAATGTTCCTAGGGAGGGAGTATGTAACACCCCACATTTTACATGTAATAATACTATGTAAATAAAACATGATATGATTTGGTCAAATTAGCGCCAATTCTTAAAAGTGCTTGAATTTCGGGGTAATGGGCGATATATACATCTAATACTTAAGAAGGTCGAGTGTATACATATTTTGTGTTAAATTGAGGAGATCATATCCCTAAACAAAGTGAGAGAATTAAGGTGCTTTTAGGACTTAATAAGCTAGTCGGTAAGTCACCTATTTACTCAGCTTAATTTGCTAGCTAATCAGAGATGAGGCCCGATATCGAATTTATCCAAGTCTAATTATGAATAAAGTCTGTGTTAAGGATGTAACTTTAGCCCATGTTTTAGCATCATAAATGGACCTTATTTTTAGTCTAAGAAAAATATAAAAAGGGATCAAGTACACCACAACCTACTTGACTGTTTGGGCCCAAAACTAATTAAGAAGAAAGCTGGAAAATGGGCAGCCAAGGCCCATCAATTTTGAAACCCATTTAGGCCAAGTGTAAGGACCAAGCTACTGCATAACAAGTGTATCAACAGGTGTTAATGTATGGTCAAAAGTTCAAGATAAATTTTGCCAAAAGAGTCTTTAAAAATGGCTCAAAAGCAGCCCTCAATTCATTCCACTTGAAATATATTTTCAGCTTTCCATAAAAACTCTTTTCCTCTCTTTAATTCATTTCTCAAAGCAGCCTACATAACCCTCTAGGGTTCTTGAAGGAAATCATAATTTTGAAGGCAAAGGTAAGTAATCATAATTGTGTATTTAACATGGTTTTTTTATGAAAAACAAGAAGTATATGCTAGTATGTTGTGCTGGAAATTTGGATAACATGTGTCCTAAGGATTGCTGTGAACTTTTCTTGTTATTTATAAGGATTTTCTCTTCTTGGTTGGCTGAATTATAAAGTAAGACTTATGTTTTTAACAAGGTATAATTTTTTAGTCATGTAATTGAGTTGTTGCACCACTTTATAGCCTGCAAAGATGAATTATTGTACGACGTAGTAATTGTACTCTTAAAAGAAACTTAGGAGCTGATAATTGTATTGTGTTGTTACACGACCTTCACCTATTTTGGGACTATTTGTGGAATATTCTAAGATTGGTTTTATGTGTAAAAAATATTGGATATAATTTGGGTAAAGTTAAAACAGGTTCGAAATTGTTGACGTCAAAGTGAGGAGAAAAGATGTAACATTATGCCGCCTGTTTGTATGTTGCGTAGAATTGTTTTGTGTTGTTCCTTGTGGACTGTTGTAAAACTGTTAAGAGTCTGAAATAAGATGTATATGACATGTACATAAGAATGGTTGTTAGAAAATACGATTATAAGCGAAAAGATTGAAGAAATGCCTTTACGTCGCTAATTAAAAGTTTACTACCCGGACGTTAGTTTTTATAGTATTGGGATGCCAAGAAGTGTTTCATTTCTGCTAATACTAGTCTTATTACCTAATATCCTGTAGATAAATATTTGAGGGAAAATGCAGCAACTCCAAGGTAGTAACGAGGTCATACAACGAGGTATGTAAGGCTACTTGATTTCATATTATTTGGCATGAAACATAGATCCTTCCTTGGCACATAAAGGCACTTACCAACTCCGACACAACTATTAACTGTGCCTACATTCTTGCACATGTTCATATGCTCCCCATACATATACACCTTCAAATATGCATACATACATGGATACAAAGTTACATGGGTTCTTGCTGCTAAATAAAGTGAACGAGTTGTTTCATCCCATACGCATTTTATTATTTGTGTAACGTACTGTTTTCATTGACATATTGTCTTGTATGATTATTTATCTATCACATGTTACACCTACAGTCCTATAGCTCCAACATTATGACCACCAAAAGAATCATCTCAAAAGTAATTGAAAGATAAATTGTATTATTTATTGATGGCTGGTAGCTCGAGGGGTAGAAGCATCACCTAACCAGGGACGATCCTATCATAGGTGGTAGCCTGAGGGATTAAGGAAGAACCTAGCCAGGGACGATCCCAATATAGATTTACTACTGATCAGCTGGTCATTTGTATTACATGTTATGCACAGATTATACAGTAAAGGTAAAGTAATATAAAGAACATAAAGTACATGATCCCACAGTATAACTAAATGTGGTCTCTTATCCTACACTAGTGCATAGTTTCATTTGAGTTGTCACGTCATATACAGTATTTCCTACCTTACATATTCAGTATATTATCTCGTACTGACATGCCTTATGGGGGACCTGCATTTTATGTTGCAGGTACAGGTGCTAGTAGATCTCTCCAATGAGTACAGAATATCCAACTGCTGTTACCAAGCATCGGGTTGCTTCGGAGCTTTATGTGTGTCTAGAGTTTATATGTTTGTATTATACAGTTAATCGAGGTGGGGCCTATCCCAACCCTTATCAGATACTTTTCGTTATCTAGAGGCTTTGTAGACTATGTAAATTAAAGTGTGGTCATGTCTCGTACCTTAGACATCGTGGCCCCAACGGCCTAGCCATATGCATTTTCTTTTGGCCTGTTATTACTATTTACTTTCTTAAAGGCACATTGAAGGTAGAAATCCCTTATAATAAATGTAAAAAGTGCATAGATAGAGGTTGTTTCTCCCGAGCCTTATCAGCAACAGGTGTTAATCTGCCTTAATGGGACTTTGGGGCATGATAGAAGACATGATTGATGTGGTCTGGGTCTTGACATGAGTATGTTGATGGCTGAAGTTGATGAAATTAGTGTTCTTATAGTCTAAATGAGTTGAAACTTAGCCTTGATAGGAAGAACCTTTTCCTTGAGTTGATAGATTGTTAGATGGATATGAGCCCTGGCATGGAGGGGTTGGTTGTATAACCAGCCTGATGATGATAGACATATGAGCATATCGAGTCCTAGGAGGAGTATTAGCATCGAAATGGATAAGAGTGAGCCTCACTCGTACTCATTAACTATGTGGCCAGTGTAGGAGAGGATTGGACCGTGAAAGCGGATGTTTCCCTTGTCCCGCAGAGGACTTGACAGACTTCTTTGGGATCCTCGACAGACTTGTCCTTTACTGCATAAGGTACTGGGCAGATGTGGCAACAATATGTCTTCGTTGTATCTTCACTGGCTCATAGGTGGTGATTGTCAGTTATAGAAAATCCTAGATAGGTTTCATGCTGATGTACTCCGAGATTGATTGATAGTTTGAAATCTTGATGAATAGTGATGTGATAGAGTCATGTCCCTTACTTTGAGTGAGGTTGAGTGATTGATGAGCTGATGCCATTATATTGTATAACCTTATTTTTTACTTTAGCCCATTTTACATATAGTACATTCCATGTACTAACTCCTCTTTTGGCACTGCATTATTTTATGATGCAGATTCTGTAGACAGAGGACTTCAGTAGTCTAATCGTTGAGGTTCAGAGATTCATGATTGCCAAACTTGGTGAGTCCTTCCCTGCTTTCGAAGGACATATCTATTCTCAATTTTCTATTTTGATGTCATTTATTTTGATTGCGGTACCCATGGCCTGTCATAGTACCTTATAGACACTAGCTATAGAGGCTTCATAGACATAGATAGTTAACAGTCGAAGTAGAAGTTGCTTCCTTGTTTCTTACTTATATTGAGATTGCTCTTTCATTTTTAGCCGTCTGATAGTCCGAATGATAGATCTTATGATAGCTTGTAGCCCACTAATAGCCCTTTTAATTCTTAATATCTTATGCAAAAGAATGGATTAAACGAATGGGATGAGACTAGGTGGTTTGCTTGGGGGCTAGCAATAGTGTCTGAGTGTCAGTTACGCCTAGGGTACCCTCCCAGGGCGTGACAATATCTCCTTGGGAAAAATAGTTGCAATAACACCACAAATCCTTGAATTGGCAGAGAAAAACTTTTAAGCACAAGATAATGGAAAACTAGCGAGGTTGGGGCAATCCACTTGAAATTTCCAAATTTTTGGAGCTTAAATGGAGAAGACAGTATCCAGGCTGAGGGATAGGATTTGGAAATCGTAGCAAGTATAAACTCATCATATTCCTTCATGTTCACTATGTTTACAGATCTCGCAATTGTAATTTATATGTCAGACATATTACGAACAAGCACCTTTGCAAGAAGATACACTTTTAAGCAAGGAACTTGTTAGCTTCAGTAACATTTATCAAGTCACTTACTCTCCCCCTACCATTACCATTTACTAGGTATTTTGTCGACACCCCAAAAAACATAAGACCAAGAACAAAATTGATGAAAGTTCTTGTCAAAAAAGTACCTTGTGGGTTGGGAAATGATGTGATCCTTAGTGGGACTTTTTTAATGAATATTTCATGTGATCTACATCTAGTTACATATTTCTTTTACTCTATTATATCCGACTCTAAAGAATCTCTTGGATGAAAAGGCGCAAACACATCAGTTCCAGTCCCAGTATTGTCTCATTTCCTGTTGTACATCCATACATATACCTTATTACCAGAATAAAAAGCAATACGAGTGTGATGACAAAGATAGAAAATCAAGGATTGGTGAAGGAAAATTGGAAATTGTAAAGTGGGATTTCTAAGTTCAGAAATAAAACTTGTTCAAACAGGTTGAATTGGAAAACTTGGATTCACCAAAATTGGTTTCGACTAAATTTCGATTGTCAACTTAAAACTACATGTGTCAGTGTTACCTAATGGCCATGGCTATGGTAGTGTGTTTCATGAGAGAGTACTAGTACCGTTCTATAATAGCTGGTTTAGTTGAATCCTGAGGTACTACGATATGATAATTGCCTCTCTTGATCACCCATTTGGCATTGGATCCTGTGTCAAAGTTAGTATAGTTTCCTTAATTATAAAGATTTGAAAATATTTAGGCCTAATGAGTCTAAAGTGATTCTTACAATTCAATTCAATTGAAATGGAATTTAATGATTTTATTTTATTTTGTGAATTGAATTGAAGTATATACAGTTGAATTGAAATAAATCTACACTGGATTCTTTATCTCAAATATAAAATAAATTGTGGTTTGATATTTAATGAATTTTGTTCCAAGTCAACTAACACTTGCATTTATTTCTTGATAAAGTCTTAGACTCTTCATTATGGAATCCATTCTCGTTTTGGCTCTTTGAATCACATCCACCACTCTCTCTATTGGTCAAGCCTTCTTTTTGGCCAGTTTGGTTGGTTCCACCTCTTTGCCAGGTGATGGCATCAGTAGTTATCCCAACTTTTAGTGAAAGAGAGTCAATGATACTCATTGAGTATTGCGTCAATGTACTCAATCTTCTTTAGGGCGTGATAGGTACCTTTCACGGAATTACAAGTGATTATCAATGATCTCCTCACGGAAGGTCTAGTGATTAATCAAGCCTTCCAAGTTGCTGTTATGATTGAGAAGTTACCTCCTTTATGGAAGGACTTCAAATATTATTTAAAGTATAAGCAGAAGGAGATGTCCCTAGAAGATCTAATTATAATATTGAGAATTGAAGAGGATAATAGATCTCATGGAAATTCAGCAATATTGGAGCCAATATTATTGAAGATTGAAGGTCTAAGAAGAGAAAGACCAATTTTGCACAGCAAAGCAGTCGACCTAAGAAGAAAATCAAAGGTAATTGTTGTAATTGTGGCAAAAATGGTCACAAGGCTGTAGATTGTAAGGCTCCAAAGAAAGCAAGGAAGAAAGATCAAGCAAATGTTGCTGAATTAGTGGACGATTTATGTGTCATGGTTTCTGAATGCAATCTTGTTGGCAACCCAAGAGAGTAGTGGATAGATTCTGGTGCCACCCGCCATGAATGCGCCAATACAGAACTTTTTACATCATATGAGCCTACTCAAGGTGATGACAAAATCTACATGGCAAACACGGCAACTGCAAAGATTGAAAGAATAGGCAAAGTTCTCTTGAAGATGATATCTGGCAAGGTAGTGACTCTCAAGAATGTGCTTCATGTTCCTGAATTAAGAAATAACTTGGATTCTACTTCACTTCTTACTAAAAATGGATTCAAATGTATATTTGTTTCTGATAAAATTGTAATTAGTAAAATGAAGTGTATGTAGGAAAGGGCTACCTTTGTGAGGGCCTATTTAAGCTTATAGTAATGGTTATTACTGATAATAAAAGTTCTGGTTCTACTAACTTGCTTGAGTCAAGCGATTATGGCATAAACGTTTGGGACATGTCAATTATAAGACCTTGCAAGAACTAATTAGCTTAGAAGTGTTGCCTAATTTAGAGTGCAATAAAATAAAATGTCAAATATGTGTGGAAGCTAAGTTTGCTAAACATCCGTATAAGTCTGTTAAAAGGAATTCCAATCCTTTAGACTTGATTCACACAGATATTTATGATATGAAGTCAACATTAATGCGTGGTGGCAAAAAGTATTTCATAACTTTTATTGATGATTGCATTAGATATTGCTATATTTATTTGCTATGAAGTAAGGATGGCGCAATTGAAGCATTTAGGCAATACAAAACTGAAGTTCAAAATAAGTTGGATACAAAAAAAAAATGATAAGAAGTGATAGGGATGGAGAATATGAAATCTCCATTTGCAGAAATATATTTGAAAAATGAAATTATCCATCAAACTATTGCCCCTTATTCACCCTAATTTAATGGGATTGCGAAAAGAAAAAATCTAACTCTGAGGGAAATGATGAATGTCTTACTTATAAGTTCAGGTTTACCACAAAATTTGTGGGGGGAAGCTATCCTTACAGCAAATCGCATACTCAATAGAGTTCCCCATAGAAAAACACAATCAATTACATATGAAAAATGGAAAGAAAAAAAATTCAACTTGAAATATTTCAAAGTGTAGGGATGTCTAGCAAAAGTTCAAGTTCCTATGCCGAAAAGGTTGAAAATAGGACCAAAGATTGTGGACTGTGTGTTTTATTGGATATCCTAGAAACAGCAAAGCATGTTGATTTTTGGTTCATAAATCTGAACATCCAGATATTCATGAAAATACGATGAGTGAATCAGATAATGCTGAATTCTTTGAACACATTTATCCATATAAAGTTAGATCTGAAGAGTCTAGCGGAGGTTCTAAACGACCTCAAGTTGAACCAAAGAGAAATATACAAAATGAAGAAAATTCAAGGTGTAGTAAGCGTCAAAGGACTGCTACTTCCTTCGAATCAGATTTTGTTACATTTCTCGTTGACAATGAGCCTCAAACTTTCCAAGAAGCAATGTCCTTAGTGGATTCACCTTTTTGGAAAGAAGCTGTCAATAGTGAGATTGAATCAATCTTGAATAACCATACTTGGGAGTTAGTTTATCTTCCTCCAGAAAATAAGCCTTTAGGATTAAAATGGATCTTTAAAAGAAAAATGAAGGCAGATAATACTATTGATAAGTACAAGGCAAGACTTGTAGTCAAAGGCTTCAAACAAAAGGAAGGTCTTGATTACTTTGATATATACTCGCCAGTGACAAGGCTTACATCTATTCGGATGTTGGTCGCACTAGTAGCGGTATATGATCTTGAAATCCATCAAATGGATATCAAAACTGCTTTCTTAAATAGAGAGTTGGAGGAAAAAATTTACATAGAACAACCTGAAGATTTTGTAGTTCCTGGTAAGGAAAGGAAAGTGTGCAAACTTGTAAAATCACTCTATGGACTGAAACAAGCACCAAACTAATGACATGCAAAGTTTGACCAAACCATGTTGGCAAACGGATTTAAGATTAATGAGTGTGATAAATGTATTTACATCAAAGACACTCCAAATCATAAGGTCATTGTTTGTTTCTATGTTGATGATATGTTGATCATCAGTACAGACTTGGCTGACATAAATGCTACTAAGCAAATGCTTTCTAGTAAATTTGATATGAAAGACCTTGGAGTAGCTAATGTTATATTAGGAATCAAAATTCTTAAAACTCCACAAGGTTTGACTTTATCGCAGTCTCACTATATTGAAAAGGTACTTGACAAGTTCAAGTATTTGAATTTCAAGATTGCCAAGACTCCATGGATGTGAACTTCGCATATAGAAAGAATAATGGTGAAACTCACAATTGGACTATGCGAGAGTATTGGGAAGCTTGATGTATATCATGAACTGTACACGATCAGATATAGCATATGCTATTAGTAAGCTGAGTCAGTACACGAACAATCCCAATCAAACTCACTGGATAGCAATGAAGAGAGTTTTAGACTATTTAAAATATACTTAGCACTATGCTTTGCATTATGACAAATATCCAGTGATAATTGAAGGACATAGTGATGCAAATTGGATAACTGGATCAGATGAAGTAAAATCCACAAGTGGATACATATTTACTTTAGGTGGTGGAGCAATTTCTTGGAAATCATCCAAATAAACATGTATTGCTCGTTCCACTATGAAATCTGAATTCATCGCTTTAGATAAGTTGGTGAAGAAGCTGAATGGCTTTGGAACTTCTTAAAAGATATCCCTTTTTGGTCTAAACCATTAGCACCTGTGTGCATACATTGTGATAGTAAGGTTGCAATAGGTAGGACAGGGAGCATGATGTACAATGGTAAATCACGTCACATAAGACGGAGACATAATACCATCAGAGAACTACTCTCTAGTGAAATTATCACAATTGACTATGTAAGGTCAAAAGATAATGTGCCGGATTCGCTTACAAAAGGCCTCACTAGAGAGGGAGTTGAAAGGTCATCTAAGAGGATGGGTTTAAGGCCTAGGATAAGCCAAGCATGATGGTAACTCTACCTAGCAGACTAGAGATCCCAAGAGCTAGGTTCAAGGAGATCAAACAAAGTTGTGTTTGATGGTCTAGCATTATCAAATAATCTAACCCATTATCATGATGAAAACAATGTTTAGCGATCAGAATAGAGTTTATAGTGAAACTTTTTAATGATTTCTAAGTTTGGACAGGTATGACCAAATAGTTTCTCTACGGGAGTAAACATTTAAAAATCACCTATGTGGGAGTAAAATGAAAGATGTTTCAAGGAAAACAAGATGTGTCCATGGCTAAGACGAACAAAATCATAAGAAACATAGATGATAAAAGGCTGATTGTGTGACTTATATTGTTTAGGTGTACAAAAATTCGACGGTTCAAAGATATCACATTTACCAATTGATCGAGTGCATCCGATATAAGTTCACTACAGAAAGTTCAAAGAGAAACCCACTTATCCCGATGTAACTAGTCATTGTTTGAAATCACACATGAGTCCGTGTATAACTATCTTTCATGTTATAGTCATTCCCATTCATTTGAGGGATTGTTAGGTTCAATGTAATGGGTGAACGGATAATAGTACATTGTATAAAATTGGTGTATTGAAAATTGTGAAAGTTGGAATTATAAATGAATTAATTTCATTCACGAATATTCATGCAACCTTTCGTATTTCGGTGCAACCTTTCGTCTACTATACATGAATCATTATACCATCCTACTGGCTATAAATATCTTAATCCTTCTCAGATATTGGTAGAACTTTAGAACTTTATAACTTTGCAACTTAAAGAACTTGAGAACTTAAGAGAACTTTTGGTAGAAAAGTTTAAGACAAGTTTCAAGAACGAAAAGTGTTGTTTCAAAAAATTCAAGTGTGATTACAAGCAATTGAGTGATTCACTAGACAACAAATTTGAGATACCGCTATTTATTTGTCGTGAGCCATTGTATCCTTAGAGGATATATTCCATAACCTCGAGTACTTGAGGGGAATAATTTCCTTAAGGAAACTATATGAATTAAGAGGAATTGGCTCTTCTTTCCTTTCATCTAGTCGAATATTCTTGAAATTGATTTAACTTCATACTGAATATTCATTAATTATATAAAATTGGTATGAAGTTATTTCATTGAAAAAATTAACTATTGCACTACACAATTATCTTTATTACTTATAGTAACAACATCCGGTCTTTCAAAATGTTGTATATGGTTTCTAAATAAGTAGTGACGAAGCCGAAACTTTTATTAAGGAGTGTGAAAATATATAAAAAAAAAATTCATAAAGAAGATGTCAATGTGTTATATACATACTAGTGGTGGTCAGCCCGTGCTGAACACGTGCCCAATGTTGCGGTGTATATTTAGTTTATTGTTACTAATGAAATTATAGGCGTTTTATGTTTTTTCCATTGACTTTAGTTCTTTTTCTTAAGCAATTAATAGCAACTTCTTAGCCTTTTGTCTGTATTTATATTGACACAAAATTCAGTCATGTTGCAGCTGCCTACTGTTTGTTTCTATTTACATTTATATTTACAGAAGATACAAAAATATTGGCTGATGCTGCAACTGGGAAGGGACACAACCAAAAACATTTGTACACATCAACAGAAGCAACGGCTTGCTGAAATGTGGCGCCTAATTCATAAAAGAATACACGAAAAATTTAGCATGTGTAATTTTTGATTAGTAATAGCAGAAGAAGTAATGGGATTTGTATACACAAGTATATTTCTCAGGTTCTCAAAATAAGAAAATATCTAATACAACCCAGCTGTTCACCTTCTAAGCATGCCTTCAAGGTAAAATACGCTCTATTATTCATAGTGAGACCATAGATCACCAAATGTTAGCGGATCCACTCGAGATGATTCACTATACGAAGTAAGAAAAAACAAGAGATGATGGCTAATTTCCGGAGGAAAAGAAACCATAAGAAACACCGAAATTGTGCAAAAGGGAAAACTTTAGTAAAGCCTAAAAGAGTTATGTGTTTGTCTCAAGAACCTAACTTTGACAAATACAGGTAAAATGCTTGGGGACGTTTGGTTTCACATATTAAAACTTGTTGGGTTCACATATTGGTTATGTAGGGATTATAATGCAAGAATTCTTTACGATGTGATTAATGATGAAAGAATTGTTACTTGGTGATTATTAGTAATGAAAAGATTGTTATAAATGAATTACCTGGGGCCATTTATCTTTAGTTTAATCCCTACATTGCCAATACATGTGTTATTATTTCACATTCTATCAAGTATAAACTAATATCAAATTCATGCATAACTTAACAAAGGTATTATTTAGTACTGCCAAACAAATGTTGCATTATTCTGCTGCAATTATTTTTTTCGTATATGGCTAACTATATTCTATATCATCTGATGCAAGATTAACGGTAAGATCAATTGCTCCTATACCATCAACCAAACGACCTCTTAAAATATCATTATTCCATGAATAAGCAAGAAATAACAAATAAAACTGGAGTGTATAAAGAAGATTAGCATTCCAATGGGCAAGGATGATATGCACAAATCAAGAAATAACAAATAAAATCTTAGACTATGGGGAAGGGGAATATACTAGCTTTCACTCTTTACAAAGGGGCCTCGTATGAAAACCAAATAGCAGGGTAAAACACGAGACAGAACCATCCACCAAGGAATGATTTCCACTAAAGTTAGATTAATGTTCAAAATTGATTTACAGATGATAAAACATTTTTCCTTGGCAGTAACCACAAAAGCAGCATATCTGAGTATGGACGTGATCAACTATAAAAAGAACCGAGTCAGAACTTAGCCGCATGCATACAAAGACCCTGTTAGACCAAATGCCTTAACCTGAGCCACACATACTCGGGATGTAGTGTTCAGCCTAAATCATTTGGACATACAACTCAATAAAGATAACAATACAGTCTTTGGTCTTGGTAGTATTATCTACTTGCAGGGTCCAAACAAGATTAGCAAGTAAATGCAATACAGTGAAATCAGTTTCTAGTGGTCAGGTTTTGCGTTAGCATCAGGAGAGAAGTGATGTCCTGACACAAAACTTGATCCCCTGATGTGGGAGATCTAGTAAGTTTCAGTATCTATCACTTTGTCTTGTTGTTAATGAATACACAAAGCCCAAGTAAAAAGGAAAGATGGCTAACTTGATATGCCTAATAAAGTGGGTGAAAGAATCCGACTCAGATCAAATGTTGATATGATCTCTCTTCTAAAGACAATACAATCAAGCTCAAGTAACAATTCTAAGAATTTAAAAACTAAGAAACCTCTCGTGCAAATCAACACCACAAAACTAAAAAAATATATATGTAAATCCAAAATTTAAAATGAAAACAACAAGCAAAACTATGTTTGTGAAATTCTATATAGTAGTTGATTTGGTATTTTGTCCAAACCTTATCAACTACTTGTAATACCATCGATTAGTCATATGAATTCTCATTGATATTATGATTTTCGTTGGAAAAGATCGTATGAACTTTTAACTTGGAAAATCATTTTGTGCATTCTTGTAGAGCTTTTGGTCGGTACTGCAGTTAGTATGGAAAATGTACAGGGAGTAGTATAGTCTGTAGAGATAATGTTTGGAATTTTGGATATTAAAAGGTTAATAGTGATGTGTTGAATGAAGCCAGTGATAAGGAGTTAAGACTTGAAATATTTGTAAGGAAAATTGTTTCTGCAGCAGACATTATTTTTCCCTTTTAGAAAACACTTGTACAAATCAATTCAAACTCTTGAAAATGTTTCAACAAGGAAAATATTTTCCCGCAGTCATTTGGAACATGCGCTCGTGTGAACTCTTCATTTTTTTAAAATCATGTTCTAACTATGACATGCCAAATGGCTTTAAAATTTTCCATTTTCAGCCTTTCCCTTCTTCGCTGGAGAGGGTCAGGGAAGCTTACTTTATTG
Organism: Solanum sejunctum; assembly: GCA_025642045.1. NCBI lineage: Eukaryota > Viridiplantae > Streptophyta > Magnoliopsida > Solanales > Solanaceae > Solanum > Solanum sejunctum. Next base: position 28,486 of record JAOTQJ010152725.1, read on the forward strand.
AATATCTGGCTATTTAATTGGCATTGATTTTTGTTTTAGTTACTTTAGTAGAGTTTCCTTGCCAAGCCGCATATGCCTATGTTGTTGGCTATTACTCGTGATTTTGGTTCCTCCCGCTTCTTTGGTCTGTCAGTATGACCTAACAGGTTTTATTCATCAAACGGTACGTGGCTATATTAGTTGGTATGATATTTATGGCACAGAGATGGCACCTAGGAAGGTGTGGGATTTTATAGGGCGTTCTGGCTATATAACTGCCAGTGACTATATGAGAAGAGGTCTCTCTAGTGGGTAGGAATTGGCAGAATTGGCTGCTGTACCTATCATCAAAACCCCTTGTAATTTGGTTTTCAAAGAAGGGCAGAATGAACTCAACTTACAGGTTTTCCCTGGTTTGCATCTGAAGCTGTAAGTTCTCATCACAAAATAATGTGAACGGACAGCCGAAAAGTACAAATGAAAAGGTTATAAGAAAATAATTCTGTAACAAATACATTTAGAATGTGTGAGGAGAAAGGAAGCTGGGAGCAGGATCAGTGAAGATCTATATTTGCAAATTTGTTCTAGGTCACGCCTCGCATCGCCTCGTCTAATGCAAATTTTTTTTTTTCACCTAATGCAGGAGAAATGTTACTTGGTTCTGCTAACTTTTGTTATGTGAGAACCAAAGTAGAGCCTTGCGAGAAGCCGACTTAACACGAGACCCCAAGGCACAAGTATGCCAAGAAGCTATTTGGTTTTCAAACAGAAGAGCCTAGCGGAAGCCAATACATCCAGCGCCGAAGCAAAAATAGACAAGAAAAAAGTAACTCTCTATGCATATTTAGTGGGGGCGTAGAAGCGCGGGTGTAGCCCAGCGGGAAATGTTAGTTGGCTCTGCTAAAGTTGTTTATGTGAGGACTAAAATATAGCCTAGTGAGAAGCCAAACATAGGAAACCCCTTTAGTTCATACAAAAGTCAGAAATCCCTTGATTTCATCTAGTCATGGTCGGCTGTTTTGGGCATGGAGCAAGAATTGCAATTAACCAAATCAAGAAATCATATACACCCCTAAAAAACCAGAATCCTACAAAAATTATGCAATGAAGAATCAGAAGAATACGTTTGGTAATATTGGGTTCAACAAATTGCCGAAGACAAGGAAAAGAATTTGGCGGAGAAAATTAAAAATTAGTGTCTGAAAGCATACCCAGATAAGCCGATAGAAAGCCGACTGCTACGACGAAGATCAAAGATGCCACTGATTTCTTTTGTTACAGTGCACAGTGAACTTCCAAGGGAGGCGGTTTATTTGAAGGGAAGTACGAGCTTGCCCAAATATAATGTTTCAGTTGTATCCTGATCTCCGAGGGACTCTATCCACCGGATTAGCTAAAAGAGTCTAAAATGGTGAAGTTAACCACTGGTAGAGCATAGAATAACCACAGCTGAAATTGAAATAAAGCACCATGGTGGGCCCTATTAAGTGAAGCAAACCAAGGAGTACAACTGTTTGAGCTAGAAGCACAGCAGGGAGCAGCAGCACAAAATAGAAAACACCCTGAAGCAGCTGCTCAAGAGAAGGCTGTTTTAGTCAATGGGAAAAGCAGGACTACTTGTGAAGCTCATGGTGCAAGCCTAGCAATGCACAGAGTAAGCAAATTTAGAGATATACCCTTAATTCAAGGTAACCAGGGAGGTTTACTCTCCCTTATATATAAGAAGAAATTTATATATATATACACACACTCTCTATTAAAAATACTCTACTAAAAGTGGGAAGGCTTTAAGAGCAATGTTATTACCAAAATACCATCCATAAAAAATTAAGTTACCATTTTAGGAAGATTAAATCAATTTCAAAATGCATTAAAATTGATTTTGAAATTAATATTGATTGTATAATACTCTTAACAGAAGTATGAGATGGAAAAAAAAACTATTTGATATGACTATCAAAGCCTTTAGCTTCTTGGATTGTTGATAGCAACAGGAGCTAACAGTTCATGGTGGAAGTATGAGGACTTTCAATTTTCAAATGTAATTATTCTTTTTTTTCTTCAGTATATATTTATAGTTTTGTTACTTTCGATTTTCTTTTGTTGATTATATAAGGATTAGTCAGAAGAGTTGTTTTAGTTTCATTTTGGGTGATGGTTCAGTAGCATCTGCTTTCAAGTTTGCATAAATATGATTCGTGATTTGCCCTCCTCTCTCTTCTACAGGAATAAGGCGGTATGCTCTATTTGTTAAAATTATTTTTACTTTTTTTTTTTACTTCTTTTATATTATAAAAACAATAAAATAACATGCATTGTATATGGATATATATAGAAAAAATTGCTAGAAAAAATAATTTAAAAATATTTATTATGTAATTCACAGGTGCCCTAAACACCTTCCAGTAAACAATGAACAATATCACGTAACAAAACTATTACTAGGTTGGTAGGTTATTTCGTTTAAACAATACCAACTCTAAACAGAACCAAACTAGACCAGAATGACAACATAACTGTTGAACCAAATAGAAACATCCATTTGAACAGACAGGAGGCAGAGAAAACAGCAA
>JAOTQJ010152786.1:0-31012 GCA_025642045.1 Solanum sejunctum
ATGTCTGGTACTGTTGGGTTCGCTGTTTGCAGGTGGGGTTGGTTAGAAAAACAGAGGAAACTCTGTCGAAATTTTGGAAAATTCCTTAGCTGTTGTGGATGAAAAATTCGGTATAGTGTATGTCTGGGTGCCCTATTGGCACCAATCACGGCCCCTGGGTTGGGTCATGATAGATTTGACTTAGCACCGATTGAGAATTAAGATGGGGGCTCGACTCAAGGGGTCCTTACATAAAGTCTTTAGTCTCTAAACTATGTGCCACCATAGAATTTTGATTATTACCCTTGCTATACTAGTGGATCCATCTAGTTCATGTTATCATATTTGGATTGCCTTGGTAAGTAGACCACACTTCGCCGGAGGGTGTCATTTCCCGGTTACCTGAACTGAGGGGGTATCAGGCCTCGGAGTCTAAGTTGTAGCTGCTTGGTCTATGTCGGTTGAGGTCACTTCCCATATATATATATATATATATATTGTGCAAGATGAATGATTTACAAGCATGTTTTATTATGAGCATTGATCATGCATGCAGTATTGAGATTGTATATCCATTATTTGTGATTATGCATTTTGACTATGTTGGCTCATGTCTTATTGCATTGCATCCTGCATACTTTGTATATTCAAACGTACTAATGCATACTCTATGCCTACATAATATTACCATGTAGGGACCGGAGCTCCATTTGATCATCCTCCATGTGACTAGTTCGGTACTTCGGAGATAAGTATTGGTGAGTCCTCAAGTCCAAGGACACTATCTACATTACTCTTGCTATTTTGAAACATCATTATGTTCAACACTTGTTAGTATGAGCGTAAGCCTGGAAAGTGTCTTGGCTCCCGCTCCATTCCAAGTTAGAGGTGTTCTTGGATATTATGATGTACTTATGCTATGTGCTTGTCTCTTTTATGCTTTTATGAATATCAAGACTTCCCTTAGTCCCGCTTCCCTTTTTAATATATCTTGTGATACTTATTTTGCTTCGGGTACCAAGGATGTATGATTGATATACTAAGAGGCTTTTTTGGGGTCCCTTCGAGTTCCCCATTCACCGGGTCATGTCTAGGCCATAGGCTGGGTCGTGACATCCCCTAAAGCGCATTCCAAACTCAGTCCCTTGACCAATATGAAGAATGACCTAACACTTAATTGTCACATCCCCAGTTTGGAAGGGTGCAAATATCGAAGATTTGCATGAGCACCTTCTATACATATATTTTGAACTCATGCTAATTTATGAAACAAATTAGTGGAATAAGAACCAACATTTGTTTACATATATTAAAGCGTAGATAACTGAAGGGATTACTGAATTGACTATACAACTAAAAAAATTGAGTATAAAAAACCTATGAAGAATTTGTGTTTGAATAACTAGTAACAATCAGAAGATATATCCACTATATGATATTTACATTTGATAGCTGCAGAGCGAGGTGGATCGTACCAACTGATCGATAAAAGGAATGAGGATATCTGTTGTCTTGAGTACTCAAGCCAACATTTACAAAAATACAATACCTTTAAAAATAGTACTGTTAGTACATATACAATATGTACTTGTATGTAAAGCAAAATAAATAATATGAAAATTCTCAAATAAATCAGACATCAAAGATGAGCAAGTTTGAGCATATACATATTGAAAAAAATATATTCCCTTCGTTTAAAAAAGATTGACCTACTTCCTTTTTGATCTATTTCTCCATCTCTTTTTTTGACAATACTTTAACATAATTTTCATGTTTAAGACCACAAGATTAAATGTCTACATTTAGCATAATTAGTTTAGAACTACAAGATTGAAAAGTTTCTTTCTTTTCTTAAACTTCGTACCAAGTCAAATTAGGTCATTCTTTTTGAAGTTGAGGGAGTATGAAACTGGAATAGAAACTATAACCTAACTAAAGGGTCCTCTCTCTATATATATATAACACCTTGAATTTTTCTAGGTGATATCTTATCTTCTTCCAATAGCTACTTTTCTTTTTGTACCTCTTTCCCTCTTTTCATGCTACGAAATGTAAGGAAATCCCAAGATGACATAGTGTAGGCAACTAGTGACATTTGTATGACATGTACAACACTAAAAAAATCAAATGTGAGATATCTTATTGACTATGAAAAATTTCAGCTGATTGTGTCTGAATTTTGTGCATAAAATAACATCACACACAGTGGTTCTATAAGTACTCACTTGTGCTGCAAAGTAGACTATAATCTCATTTTACCTATAAAGGATTGTAATAAATGACTCACATTTGAATTCGAGTGAGCAAATTTCTATAACTCACAGCTCAGTTTAACTATCAATTACTAATCATATATCTATGTGATGCATCCCTATTATGGGAAGTTACTTTATATTTCTTATGTAACATATATATCATGCAACTTCTAGGAATTTACACTGAAGATTCATATAGTCATAATAAACATACAACTTCTTTTGACTTGAAAAGAGAACTGTAACTCCATAGGATGAAAACTTAAGCAGGAGAGAATTTGTAAGAGCCATAAACTTTGGTGTCACTTAGGATATAATCTTTGAGGACCTTCATAGGAGAAACGCGTGAGATCGGGTTGTGCCTTAATATAGGTTTTAGCTTTGTATGCTTTACTTTCGAGACTTTCTTTCTTACATCCTATCATCCATGTCCTTCAGTAATACTTCTTGTCTATAACATAAAATCATATATACTAGTTTAAGTAGCCAACAATGAAGCATGACAATTCCAATGACACAATACTAATTGAAGAACGACAAGCTCGACAAATACAGTCTGATCTACACCTTGGACATGATTGAAACTTGGACCCATTGTTGATCCCATGCGAACTATTGACCTAGCTTACTGCTTTGTATAAAACTCAATAATTTATGTACAAGTTTTATAAACTATGAGCATCACAACGATTAAACAAAAAGAAACCATCTTAATAACTATATCTAAAAGTCTGAATAATTATAATAATAAATGTTTTTGCAAACATATGAAAATAATGACTTGATTGACTTGTCTATAAAGTCCCTAGTGAACTGAAGATATATAGGTGCCGAGTCAAGACCTGTAACCACCTAAATATTCTACTAGCAATGTCTACTAATGGCATGTCCAGAAATTGGGCGAGTATGCGACTAGCCTCGATATTGTTTGAATCAAGAAGTCGGCTATATAACTTCTAAAACTATAACACTTATGCTAATTAATCCATCTGTCATAACCATTTGGACCGAAAAAGTTGAACCTAAACAAAATTTAAATATAAGGTCAACTAGGCCATAATGCAACTGAATTGAGCAACAAAAAAGCCGACAAGTCCATAAAATTAATGCAACGACCCTAGTTTAAGAGACTAAGAGTGCAGAAGTTGGCCTAAAAAATTACCTGCAGTCAGGTTTACGTGGGTTACTTACGGCCTATAGGTGGTTATACGGTCTGTAGGTCGATCCTTAAACATGAAACTCAGGAAGGGAAAAAGTTTTCAAGTGTGGGGTAACCCACCGACCATGTGACTAGGGTACATTATGGTCTGTAGATAGGATCGTGAGTGAGACTATCAGATGTGCAGAAAATTTAGAGTTTGCTGGAAGATGACCTTTTTTTTATAGCAAGTGTGAAAAAAGACACTAGGAGTTCAACCACAACCCGTAAAACGTTGCACGACTCGTAAGATCATTTTATGATTTTGAGTCCAACAAATTCAGTTTCAGGGATTTCAGATACGTTATTGGATTAATAGGACTTACGACCCATGGATTGACCTACGACCCATAAGTGGGGTTTCGTAGGTTGAATGTGACAATTTTAATGAGGGGCAAGTTTATCATTTTCATCCTTCCTATTCCTAAACCCTATTGGTTTGGGATGAAAAAGGGGTTCTAGATTAGACCTTAAATCCTTAAGACCACTCCTCATTCTTTCATTCTTTCAATTCCCAATTTCTCTTAAGGCATTTCTCCTCCAACAACACGCTAGGGCAAACTAGGGTTTTCAAGAATCTTTTCAAGGCTTCAAGGTTCGATTCTCCCAAGTTCTCCTAAGGGATATGAGTTGATTTATGGGTATCCTATCACCCATAAAGTTCCCTTTTAAGTATTTTACCTTTAAGTTCCTTTAAGATATTATACATGCTTATGTTGATTTCATGATGTTTTAATTTATTAAATGCTATTCATGATATCCTTTGATATTTTATTAAGTATATGCATGTCTTGAGCTATTGATGATGACCTCAAGATGTGTTCCGATGATGACAAAGCGTGGGCATTTTTTATGGTCCTTAAAAAGAGAAATTTCCTCATGTTTTATGTGATTTATGATTGTCCATTTAACAAGCCTAGCCCACCTAGCTTTCAAGTAACTTTTATGATATATGATAATGATTAGGGCATTAAAGTTAAATTTTAAGTAATGATTGTCAAAGATGTAAGCATGTTGATAATTGTCCCAGTATATGCTTAATAAAGGTTCCCAAGATGAAAAGACCATTCTCACTTGGTGGTTCCTAAGTTTGAGCTACTAAGTTTGAGCTATACCTATGATTGCTACTTATGATTATAAGTTGTATTTCAAAAGATTTGGTGGGATGACTTAGCATCGAGTGGACTTGAGATTGGATTCATTCTGTTAGTTAAGGCATGACCAATTAAAGTTAAATCTCAAAGTCCCTAACTATGTGCCACCATAGGAGCCCTTGTAGGTGTCACAGCTTGGACCTAAGGCCTAGTCGTGACACAGCAAAAGTGATACCCGAGGGTATTCCATCTAAGCCTCATGTTTATATCATAAGAATCAATAAGGTAAAATAAGCATACATAAGAGAATAAGCAAGCGGAACTCTATCAAAATAAAAGTTGTAGTTCCTTTAGGGGAAAATACATCAATCCTTTAAGGTTCTAATCATGCCTCTACATCATAGATCTTGGCGGGGACTAGCTCATAACTCACCATATCACCCTCAAGACATGCATCAAAAGAATAAAAAGTGATAAATTCTCAACATAAAAGAAAATATCATAGGGCTTGTTCTCGAAACATGGGAACTCGCCGACAGATCTTCGATCTAAATATTTGAATCTATCCATGAAATGGAATGGTCATCTCGTCATTCGTTCCTCTATGGTAAAATCATGTAGTAAAAGAAGTATGTGTTAGCACATGAAATGTACTAAGTATGTAGTTATGTCATGAATCAAAGGACATTGCAATAATATCATTAAACATAACCATAATCAATACAATAAGGACACAATATATATGAGCATGCAACTTCCAAATTATGAGAGGATGCATCACCAAATCCATTCATAACTTTAAATTACATATGTGCTAATAAGAGCATAACTGACATATAAGACTATGTGGACTATTACATGAAATATTGATATTCACTCTACATCAAGCTAATAGGATTCTACTTTACTAAGGTAGACTCAATCCTCACCCTATAAGCTCTATCCTAATAGGGTGAGAACCATCATTTGACCCTACCCTTTAGGCTCTATTCTAGCATGGCGAGTGTTCATCATATAAGAAAATTTGATCCAATAGCATAACTGATGTCGCTCAACCCTACATCACTAATGGATGTAGGGGTAGTTGTTATCAATATATTAACCCAACTTTAGAGGTCAGGGTCGAATTCCACAAGGAATAATATGTTAGCAATTGAATCGGCTTAGGACTACCATCTATTAGGTTCAATTAGATGAGCAAGTACCAAGCAAGTTCTAACTAAATTAGGGGGGAGGACTAACCTAACAACTACTCTTAATAAGAAAATGGGGCAATCAAGCAAAGGAGAAAGGATAGGAATACAGGAATCAATCAAAGCTCAATCAATCTATCACACTTAGCATTAAATTAACTCAATGGGAGGCTAGGTTTCTTGTAACCATACCTCAATTATAATAAATGTGGTGTTCTGCAAGAGCCTATTACGGCCTCTCATGCGAGCCACTCAAAGATACTCTTAGCTTGAGCACCTCAAAGCAAAACTCCCAAGACCTTAGTTGTTGAATCCTTTTTAAAGGCCTCAACACATAAACCCATGACTATCATGCAAACCCTCCACTTCAACTATTCTAACTAAAGAAATAATTGAAGATCTAAGTTAGATTCAAGTTTGCGACCTCAAATCATAAGTTAAACATGAGGTAGGCATGAACTCATAAATCAATTAAATTAAATCAATGCAATTTGAAAGAAATCCACTTGATTTTACAAGTAAAATCATCAACTAAGCATGAAAGAAAGAGAAATAATCAAGACCCTATAAAAAAAACTAACATCCAAGTCCAATAAAGTCTAACATTATGGATTCAATAACAAGGGAAAAATGAGTGAAATATAATACAAGTAAAGCTTACACTCTTCAATCTACTCAAGAATTTGTAGAAAATCTGCTCTAAATCCTCATACTAAACTAAAATCTACACTAAGGTGTTTTTTATCTCTTCAAATTATATAAGAATGTTGTCTCATATGAATTGATGAAGAACAAAGGCTAGGAGTGCATGTACATGTGTTTTGGGACTGAAATAGTGAAATTCCTAAATTACCTTGACGCTGATAGCTGAAATACTCCGTGTTGATCTTTGAACTCGTTTGCAAAGATCAACTTCATGAACCTCCACCTATGGGCCTAGACATGGCACGTTCATTCCCCTTTATGATCCACTACTTCGGTTCACAAGCCTGAAGGCAGCATTCATGGAGTGTACTTGCTGCTAAGTACACTTCTTTAAATTTTTAGCTCTTTTTTGCTCTAATTAAGCTCCAACTTCAATTCTTCTCATTAAATCTCCATTCTAAGCTATTTGTACCTGAAATATACACCACTTAAAGCATAATTAGCCTTAAGATATGAAATTAATAATACAAAATCATAAGAAATACTGAGACATGAATGTACGTTATACACTCATCAACACCTGCAATTTAAGGCTTTGTTTGTCCTCAATTAAAACAAAAGCAAACTCAAAAGGCTAGCAATTTAAGCATACAATTCCAACTCACTTTAAACAACTAAATCATGACCATGACAATAGTTGATACCAAAATTAGCACAAGTGAGTGAATGTCTACTAAGCCACTCCCTCCTTCTCAAAAGCATATTTTTCAATTCAAGATTAACTTCCAAGGATGATCAAGTGACAATACAAATTCTCAAAAAATGACAAATTTCTAGTCAACTAAACAAGTTCTACTTGACTCAAACTTTGAAAAGGATCAATACCACTAATCCATGTCAATTTGCTTGTCCCCATAAAGAAAAAAATGTCCCCAAGGGAAAAGGACACAAACACTCACACTCGACAAAAGAATGTCTTATGCACACATATGTCATACCATAGGCTTGTATTTATTTTCAATCAACATTGGCTCAATTTCATTCAGTTAGAAATCTCAAAGGACTTTTTAAGCTTTCAATGTAGGCTTAGAGGTAGGGTAGGATAAAATTTGGATAATAATGACTAACCCTTCTTAGGTTTACCAACAACATTCAGCTTTTCCAACCTTTTTCACTTTCTTTCCACATCTCACACTAATGCGTATTTAACCCTTATTTGTTCAGTTAGGTGCCCCACTTGCAACCATTTTCAATATTTTAGAGGATTCGTTTCATTCAAGCACTTTTTATTCACTTTTTTCATTTTGAAAGCACTCTTTTTCTTTTCTTTTCTTTCCTCCACCCGTTTTTTTCCTTTTGACAAGCCTCCAAGTGGTAGACACCTTTCCTTTTCTTCCTACATCACCCCCCAACTTAGGCTTATAGCTTCAATTATCACAAATATGTAAAGCTTAAAGATGGACAAGTATTCAAAAGAAGGATCTTTTCAAAAACCCAAGGCTTGTAATTTAGGCTGCCAATAGAAAGGATTAGGCTCAAAAGGGACACTAGGGATAAAATCAATGCATTTAGTGGCTATTTAGGCTTAGTGGACTTAATTCAAACCAAAGAATGCCTACGATCATTTTTCTAACCAAAGTCAATCAAGAACAACATCTCCGGACCGTCAAGGCAAGTTCTAGGTAACATAAGTGTACACAAGTAACAAAATAAAGACACACACACATGACATGCAAATCAAGTCGAAAAGGGTCAATATCACTCTCAAGTCAAGAACAAGGGATTCATTTTTTAAAATATATACATCTAGCAAGTAAGAGTCACAAAAAAGAGTCAGAGTGTTATCTCAAAATCATCCCAACCATTTAACTTTCAAAATTAGGAGGGATATGCCTTTTTCACAATCCAAACACTTGACCAAATATATTGGCACTAAAAAGGTCACAATTCCAAAGTATAGCTCCAACAAGAGTTAATGACTACTTATAATTCACCAAAGACCATATTCTACTCACATACTCACATACCCAATTGATGATTTTCCCTTAAGAATGTTATCACTAAATCCATCATCGAGAACGTCGATTATGCACACCATCAAAAATAAGAAAAAGAAGCTACCAAATCTACTAAAATAGCTAAACCCAAATACAATATATACAAGCGCGATAAGGGCATAACAAAACCAAAAAGTGAGAGTTCGAATCAGTCAGGGCATACGAGGGAAAATTTCAGAGTCCAAGATATATAATCAAACCAAATCAAGTCATACAAGAACCCCCACCTACAATGGTACTGTGTCCTCAGAGTACGTCTATAAAGTAAAAGAGGATACGAGGGACTCCCTAAAATGATTACTCAGTACTTGACCCAGTTATCCATATTCGCCAGCCCATAAGTAGCATTAATGGTGGCTGGGATGAAGTTGACTCTCATTCCTCAGGTCATGGTAGCCATCTCCTGTCCAAGGTTAGTCTCTGAGGCATTGGCATGGAATATGGCTACTATGATGTGATTGGCATTGATCACTTCATCAACAAAGCATAGCCAATCTGAAGTCTGAAGCCAACTAAGGAATTTTAACCTATTTTCTTCTACCTTGTCCAAGCAAACCCCTCTTTCTATAATCACAATCTGTACCAAGTACTTATCATATCCTCCGACTCCCTGAACTGAGTAAAGTCTACTTAGGTAAAAATAGTTATTTTTACCCATCTCTACAAGGATTTCATTTTCATGAAGTATGTTGTCGTGATCTATCTTCAACCAATTAGACCTAGAATCAAATCCAAAATAGCAAAAATATGTTATGGATATTTTAAATTATATAACAAGGGGTATTTGAATCAAAAACGTTCATTGGAAAAAGTTCAAATCAAGTAGTGTAATGTTGTATTTGCACAGTGACACATTGTACTCTGCATTCGAGGCCACACTGCCATGTTCGCAAAGTTCAAGTTACTCCAAACCTCCACGTTCTCGGGAAGTTATCCATATTCGTGGAGCACATGAAGTTTCCAGAACATCATGAACATGGCGTAGTGTCTGCGTTCACAAAGAGCAATAATTACCAGCATCATATTCCAGATTTCATAGAGGCACTACGTCGAGCACATGATAGATATGTGTTCACAATATTAATTTGACAAGACGAGTGCCCAAAGACTATCCCTAACAACATATAAACACTACCTAGATGATTCTTAGCATGTTAACATCATAATAGACTTCATTTTTCAAAATTTAAGCCCAAAAATCATATCCTAAAATAGTTAGAGGTGCGACACCATAGTAATAAGAAATATAAGACCTAAAAAACAATAATGGACAAGACTAACATAAAACATTAACATTACTCCTAATGCCTCAAAGGCTCCCGCCCATTGCGGGGTAAGGGAAGGTCGGATGTATGCAGCCTAACCTCTATGTTTAAAAACATAGCATGACTGTTTTTGAAGACTAACATGGTTTCAAAATTTTTATAACTATGGCAAGAAGAAGATTTAGCAAGGAAGCATCACCATTGAAGACTAACATGGTTCCATTGATGAAGAAAAAACAAGGAGTAGGATGAACATATTTTTGAATGAAGAACCAAAAAGGATGAAGAAGGGAGAACTTGAGCTTTTCTTGAAGATTTATGAGATAAAAAATTCTTATAGAATAATTTACCTCACATTGTGTTTCACTCATACCTGTGCTCTTCTTTTTCTGAAAATGGAAGACAAAGTCACAAGTGACATGTTTATTCATTTAATTACACCTGTCAGTATTCTTCCTTCCCAGACATTTGGGCGTGATCATGCCTTATTGCCTTTTTTGCACTATGCATTTGCTGACATGATATCGCCTTGGTGGACATCGAATGGGTGCCAGACTTAGGCTGATTTTCTACAACTTTAGGCGGTCCCAGGCCTATTTAGGCGATCCTCCCTTTAATGATGGGCGATGCTTGGGCCCCAAAGTGCAGCCAAAATGACCCCAACCTATTCAAAATCACTGCCAAAGACTTGAAAATTATGAGGGTTAGCTAAAGCTAAAAGTTAAAATTAAGAAGCTACTCTAAAAATTTAAAATGCAAGAATTTATTCAAGAAATTAAAATATGAACAAAGTTGATCCACCACCCTTTTTGTGCTTCCACTTTGAGGCAGTGAATCTTCTCTCCAATTTTAAGATGATCTTCCATTTGAGCTCTTAGGGATGATGGTGAGTGGCCATCAACATTTTCCACTGGTCTCACCACTTTGAGTACTTGAAGTGTCTACCCTACATGACATCAACTTTCCTTTTAGGTTGTTTATGTAGACATGAGAGTGTCAAGAGGCCTTCTTCAAATTGGTCTTCACGGTTTATGGCCTCCAAGTAAAAGACACTCCCAACCTCAAATGAACTAAAGTTTCCATCTAAGACTTCCATGGTTTTCTTTTGCAACGTTAGTATTATTTCCCATTCTTGGCCTCTTGGATGATTGTTGGCCTTGATGACATGTCTTTTCCACATCAAGCACCATTCCTTCTTCTTGAGACTCTAATTCATGGTTGATCACCATTGAGCCAGGAGCCTTACTCGATTGCTTAGTTTCAAGTTGACCTCCAAAACATCAAACTCCCATTCCAATAGTCCAACTCATGATCTCTAGCAACAAGAAAGAATTTAAGTTCATCCCTTGTGTTGAGCAATTGTTTCCTTTGAGCCACATCTTTGGAAAGTCTTAGACCTAAGTCTGTGAGCTAATCTTGACTCAGAACACTCTTGTCCCCATGCATATCCTCAACACCATTTTTCTTACCCAGAAGAATTACATTCTGAAGGAGATAGAAAAATGCTTACATTCATCAAGGAAGTTTTCATCACAATAAGCCATACAACAAAAGTGAAAACAAAGAAAACAAAAAGTACTCATAAATCAAATAAAAAAATAACTACAAGTCCTAAATCAACTCAATATACCTATTGTTCCTCGACAATGACTCCATTCTTGATATCTCTCAACCTTACATCACTAATTGATGTAGGGGTGGTCATCATCAGTGTATTACCAGAACTTTAGAGGTTGGGATCAAATCCCACAGGGAGCAATATATTAGCGATTGAATCGACTAAGGTTTATGAGCTCCTAGTTTTAATTGGACGAGCGAGTACCAAGCAAGTTCTCACTAAATGGGGGGGGACTAAGCTAACAACTACTCCTAATGAGAAAATAGGGCAAGGATTGATCAAGCAAAGGAACAAGGATAGGGATATGGGAATCAATTAAAGCTCAATCGATCCGTCACACTGAGCATCAAATTAACTCTAAGGATAGGCTAGGTTATTTGTAACCACACCTTAATTATTGAGCATCAAATTAACTCTAAGGGTAGGCTAGTTTTCTTGTAACCATACCTTAATTACAATAATGTGGTGTTTTGCAAGAGCCTATCATTACCTTTCATGCGAGACACTCATAGATATGCTTGGGTTGAGAACCTCAAAGTAAAACTCCTATGACCTTAGCCATTGAGTCCTTTTTAAGGACCTCAACACATAAATCCATGACTATCATGCAAATCCTCCACCTTAACTGCTCTAACTAAAGCAATAATTGAAGATCTAGGCTAGATTCAAGTTCGCGACCTCAAATCATAAGTTAAACATAATGGTAGGCATAAACCCATAAATCAATTAAATCAAATCAAAGCAATTTGGAAGAAACCCACTTGATTTTGCATGTAAATCAGCAACTAAGTATGAAAGTAATAGAAATAATCAAGACCCATAAACAAACTAACATCCAAGTTCAACTAAATCTGAAATTTATGCAATCAAGAATAAGGAAAGAAAGAGTGACTGTAAGATAAATACAAGTAAAGATCACACTCTTCAATCTACTAAGAATTTGTAGAAAACTTGCTCTAAATCCTCACCCTACACTCAAATCTAAACTAACGTCTATTTTCTGTATTCAAAGTATATGGAGGAATGTTCTCTTATATGAATCTTATGAATAATTAGGGATAGGAGTGCGTGTATATATGATTTGGGACTGAAATGTTGAAATTCTTGAATTGCCCTGACGTTGATCACCAAAGTACTCCACGTTCACAAATCTTTGATCATGTTCGTGGAGATCAACACTTCATGAACCTCTGTCTACGTGCCTGGACATGGCACGTTCTCACCTCTTCATGATCCATTGCTTTACATTCGTAGGCCTAAATGTCGTGTTCACGGAGTGTACTTGTTGCCAGGTAAACTTCTTTGTATTTTCAGCTCCTTTTTTCTCCTATTATGCTCCAACTTCAATTCTTCTCAGCAAATCTCCATTCTAAGCCATATGTACTTGAAATATACACCATTCAAAGTATATTTAGCCTCATGTTATGAAATTAACAACACAAAATCATAAGAAAAGAGTAAAAATGAGTGTAAAACTTACACTCATCAATACCTTCTGGGCATAAACATGAACATCATTTATATGGTCGCACATAGTTATGGGACTTGAGGATTTATATAAGGATCCTTAGGGATATCCGCCCTCACACAAGTCCACCCAGTTCTAAGTCATATCCCAATAAATACATAAATCATGCATATATATAACTTTTCACATAATTCATACTTCATTAAAATTATACTTTCATAGCTTTCAAATAAGCATCATAGTCTTTCATGAAACATCATGTCATAAGAATAGTATATTTACTTGCTTTCATCATAGTGTGGGTAGACATTCGCACCTTAACATCATCATAAACTTCAGGATTTATATCAACCTTTTATAATAGCATCATCATAGCTTTGATAACATCATCATTGCCATAATATCATCATCATCATCATTATTCGAAATATATTTTTCATACTTGAGATCATAAGTATAGAAATTTATAACTTGGTCATAAGAGACCAGGATAAATGTGGGTCCATGAACATTTGCTTCAAAATATCACAACCAGACCTAGGTCCTAGATATGACATGGAAAATGAGAACCCGAGAGTCCCAAAACAAGCCTTAAGATGTCAAAAATCATATTATCGATTCAGAAGAATACACAAAGTAAGCACATAATTCTACGGGAGGGAAAATAGGACTCATTCTATGGGACCAATTCAGGACTTATGATCTTTCCATCACAACATATAGCCAAGCCATAAATTACATAACTAGCTCATATAACAATAGGCAAAGATAACAAACCCATAACATAGACTTAAGTCATAACACATAGCACATAATATAAAGAGTTTTACAAGATGTACAACAATACCTCTACATAGATGGGTCGGGGACCAAGACAGTTCACGAGCTCACCCTCAAATACATAAAGAAAAGAAAGTAACATATATAGATAGATAGTGGTTCATTCTTGTAAGGTAAGACTCACCACTATAAGTAACCTCAAAATCCAAACTAAGTGTCAAACGGTGGATGTTCAAGGTCCTCAGTCCCTACATAGTGAAATCATGTAAGAAAGAGTATGCATTAGTATGTTTGAATGTACTAAGTATGCGGAATGTAATGCATCAACTAACCAAAACCTACATATCAAAGTTAGATGACAAAGACACATAATATAGAAAGAATTGAATATTAAGGAATGTAATATAAAAAAATGCTATGAAATTCATGTTGCATGAAATGTAAATTATGCTCATATATAGTGTAAAAATATGACCTCAACTGACATAATTAAGATCAAGCGAGCTATTATTTGAAATCCCGATGAAATCTCCTCATCGGTAAAGAGGTAGTCTACTTGCCAAAGATAAACCATACTTCACCTTACGGGCAACCCTATTTCGTATGAAGTAACCTTCCTTATGGGTAACCTTATTTTGGATAGGATTTTCATACATAGAATATCATATCATATCATATCGTATCATACAATATCATTTCTTCTGCTTATGGACAACCACATTTTGGGGGCATCTTTCCTCAAGGGTAATCTTATTTCAAAAAGGACCCTATGCTAGGCACATAGTCAAATAAAAGAGAGAGGAACCTTAATTCCATCGGTGCTAAGTCGTCATCCCACAAGAGTACTCATAATATACATATACATGCTTTCAAGAGATACAAGTCTTGCCAAATTATTTCAATGCATAATTGGGCTTAAAATCCAAACATCATTCATAATAGTTCATACTTAGGCTCAAATGCCAAAACCATACTTTCGTAGTCATAATACTCATGCTTGGGAATAGCTCATTCATATACAAAATGGTACAAGCACCTAATATGCTCAAACGGCCATAATCAATAGATATATATGTGATCACAATATCGTCATAACAAATATCTTATCAAAATCATATTATAGAATATAATTGGGCTTAACCCATAACATAATTTCCATAAATTCTCACGAACAAGAATGCATATGTTATGAATCATGTAAGAATGGCATGAGTAATTGTGATTCAATCTAAAATCATTAATATAATATGAAATTGAAGTAAATATATTATTAAATCTATATTTACATCAAACATAAGATCAACCATGCATAAACAAGTCTTAAAAAAGGGCATATATATACATACTTTCATAAACCAATGTAAACCATCCTTTTATAATTCAAATAAACTTAAAATCAGAAAAAAACATAACCATGTACTATATGAATTTATGGAATCATATTATTTAAAACCCCAATTTAAAGTAAGCTAGAAATTCATAAAATCACTTGAAAATAGTTTGGGTCTCCTTGACTAGAAGGTAATTAAGGATCAAACCCACATACCTTTATTAAGATGTAGAAACCCCAAAGAATTTTAACGAAGAATGTAGTTTCTTAGCGCCCAAGTTAAAATTCCCAAGAGTTCTTTTGACAGTTGTTTTGAGAGAGTTCAAAATTATGAGGAATGAGTTTGAATGTTCAAAATAGGTTTTAGGTATTTAGATGACCATAGAATAGCATAGGAATTCCCAAAAGATGTCACTACCAAAGCCTAGGTCCTAGACATGACACAATGCATGGGGAACCCAAAGGGACCCCAAGCAAGCATGTTAACATATCATTACACATCCTTGATCGCGAAAGCAATAAATTATCACTGAAAGATTAAAAGCAATAGTAAAGGGACTATGGGAAAGCCTTAATATCATAAACAACAAGAGTCAATAGAGTTGAGCTCATAGGATAGATACATAACATGTCTAACAACACCTCTACTACATAGATAAGAGCGAGGGTCAAGACAAAGCAAACTGGCTCACCCTCATAGGCAATACATAAGTCAAGAGAGAAAGTCTTAATATATAATAAGAGATCATAAGTAACATCCTCGGAATGAAAGACTCACCAACAAGCTTGATAGAAGTTGTTCTAGCCACGTGGAGGAGGAGGATTATCGAGCGGTACACTGGTTCCTATATGGTGATATCATGGAGGAATAGAGTATCTGTTAGTACATTTGAATGTATTAATTATGTAGGATGCCATGCAATAATAGACAGGCATATAATTGAAAATGCTTGAATTAAATGATACTTTCATAGAATATAATGCATGTGTAGGGAGTGACCATTCTTAGTGCATCCTAAGGCCTACCACCTCCTTGGAGAGGCGCATGAGATACAAACCCCTTCATTAGGTTGATGGAGTATAAACCCCCCAATGGATTGTTAGATACAAACCCCTAACATGGTTGATGGAGTAAAAACCCCCCAATAGGTTGATGGAGTAAATACTCCTAACAAGGTTGATGGGTACCAACCCCCAACAAGGTTACCCAGGCCTATCACCCCCCTAGCCAGGCAATCAAGGTACCAACCCCTTAATAGGTTACCTGGGCCTAAAACCCCTTGACCTAGGCTTGGTTAACCCAAATGCTATAGAGATAATATCATATATACATATATATATTTCTTCCATCATCACATAGTCATCTTAGCCATACATTCGTCTCATTATCATATAATCATCATATTCACACATTCTTTTCATCATCATATAGTCGTCATATACATACTTACTTTCATCATCATTTTAGCATCACATCATCATCATTTTATCATCATTTCATCATTCAACTCATAAGACATGCATTGGACATTAAATTCCTTAAGAATCTATAACCGGACATTTTATCAAACACTTACAGGATGTGTAGTGCTGGCGTAAAACCATGCAATTCAAGAATGAAATCATGCTAGTAAATTCAATGTAAAACCTTCAAAAGATACTTGGTAACACCTCAAGCAATATACATCAAAATCCATCATCAAATCTTATAATAGACCTTAGATTCAAAGCTCAAAACGTGGTAAAACAGTTATAATTTCATGAACCCCAACATAGTGTGTAGTGAATTTCATAATGAATAAGACCCATGGATAAATCAACTTTAAATTATGCAATTTTGAGTAGAAAGAACTTGGGTATCATGGGTGAAAGGAACCTAAGAAAGAAACCCACATACCTTAAATTTGGAGATGAAGACTTAAAGCTTGAGAGGAAATCCTTAAATTCGGAGAGGGTTCTGAGACTTGAGTTTAGGAGTAAAATATTTGGCTAAGTATTTGAATGAGTATTGGGGAATATTTTGAATGATATAAGTATGAAAAATGGCTAAGTAAAGGTACTTTCACATTTGGGAATACTTAGGCCAAAGACTTTCAAGTCTTGGACTAAAGTCAAAAATGGCGAGAACAAAGTACACTAGTGCGCGCCCTTGGCGCGTCGTACCAGGGGCATGAAAAGCTCTCTCGAATTCATTTTTTGGAAAATTCAAATTGCCAATTGTTTTCTCTTAAATTGGGGTTAGACCCATTTTCCACTTAAAAGAACCCCCTAGACAAGAATATGAAGTCGGAGTTTTGATATCAAGCATGAATTTTGAGATATATAGAAATTATAATTTTGGACACTTTCGAGGCATATTTTCGGGCAATTTTTGGGGTCGTTTCAAAAGACTAATAGAATTAATTGGAATTATGTAAATACCATTAATGAATCAGAGGAAAATTTTACTTGAAGTCACTTGACTTGAGGGAAAATTACCCACATGGCACTCCACGGTCCATGTGGAGTACTCATGAAATGACACTTAGAAAATTTTCTAGAAATTTTGATCTTTAACCAACACTATGAATTTTTTGCATAAGTCCGCCAAATGGACAGCTTTCACAAGTCGTGTGAAGCCACACAATCCATGTGATGCTCTTGTCTCCCCAACCTTAGGAAAAGTTTGTGAAAAAGTTACGAGACGGTGATTTAACACCTATAACATTTTCACTCTAGAGGCTCCATGGGGAGCCTCACGAGCCATCTCATTCCACATGACCCGTGTGATTGGCATGTGGCCTCACTTAGCCCTAATGGTGGGGTTTTCAAGAGTACGCCACACCATAGTAATTCTACACAATTTGTGAAGTGTCACACAACTCATATGGTGTGACAGTAAGGTGTGCCTTAGCTTGCAATACCACCCCAAGGCCAACATGCAGGATTTGAGCCCAATTGTGGTCTTACTTGAGCCCACATGGCTCATGTAACACTACACTGCCGTGTGGTCTCTCTTGAGACACACTTGGTCCAAATTTTTGGCCAAAACGAGATTTCTTAAGGTCCAACGATGTTGCATAGAATCCAGGTCATTTCATAAAATCATATGGTTGAGTAGGATTCAAAGAGAAACACATGCAATTAAAATCAAATTAGACCATTAGTAATGGAACCCACATCAAATCATTAAGCTCTAATCATGCATATTTTCAAACCACATACTTTTGATTAAAAATCATATAGATCATACAATTCATCATAATTCATGCATAATTAGTCATAATCATCATATAGAATCATAACCCGTACAGTAGGAATAATAGCTTAAAAGCCTATAAGAAATCATCATGAATTTTGATTAAAAGAAGGTTTTGGATTGGGCTTCATAGATGAAACTTATCCATAAATAAATCCCTACATACCTCAAGTAGAGAATTGAAGATAAAATCTTGAAATCCTTAATCAAACCTTTAGGCTTTTGCTTCAATGGAACCCTTGACTTAGAGAGAGAAATATTGAGAACCTTTAGGAGAATTTCGAGGATTAAAAAGTTTTGATGAATTAGGAATAGGACTTCATAGAGTTAGGTCAGTTAAGATATTTAGGGCAACCAAAATGATATAGTTTAGGACATAGGTGGATTGGAACTGTCAAAAACATCCTTCATTAAAAACTGTGAGAGTCGTCCATGAAACCCCTTCCATGGGCCACAAATGCACCTACTATTTGTACCTTACCTTGTGGATCAGGGTGTTACACAAAATTTAAGCTATTGGAATTGTTGCTTCTAAGCAATGAACATGCAGTATGGCTCATAGATCTACTTATGGGCCATAAAGCCCTCTAGTAAGGTGATCCAAAACTAAGACAAACTTTAGGTTCCTCAGGGCTTTTCCTATGAGACCAGCTTATAGGTGAGTAGTACTGTTGCTCATCTGGTATCACATAAGTTGACTTTCAAAAACCCTCCAATTTTCCACTTTCCTAAGGCACTTTCCATCAGACCACCTATGTCTTATGGTTCCTTCTACGGGCCGTAGTGTGGCTCGTAAAGTCAAACCATCAGCAAGTTTCCTATCTTACAATTTTCTAAGCCTCTAAATATGATGTGTGTTATAATATCTCCCCTTTGGGATCATTCATCCTTGAATGAGACATAAATATGCTTGAATAAAGTAGGAACACAGTCATTGTCATAACATAAATGCAAAACTACAACTTAATCATCATTTTCATAAAATGTAATGATCCTGATTTTAGGAGCTCCAAGTGCAGAAAATTGACCTATAAAATAATTGAGAACCAGGTTTATGAGGCAATTTATGGTGCGTACATTATTCTACGACTCGTAGGATTGGATCTTAAACATAGAACTTCAGGAAGTGAAAAAGTTTCCAAGTGTGAGGTGATGTCGCTCAACCCCATTATTGAAAGGCAGAAGGGGCGGTCATCATCAGCATAATTACCCAACTATAGAGGTTAAGGTTGATCCCACGGGAAATTATTGTTCAAGGCAGAAGTGACTTGTTGGTAATTATAGGATCTGGGGGGTTATGATAATAAAATCAAAGTTCAGCTAACAAGTTCTAATTAATGAATTAGATAACTATTAAGGGAAGATGTTGGGAATGTGAAAATATGAGAATTAAACGATCAAGTGGCTTTAGATACTTGACTACATGAATTTATATTGAGTGAATAGGCTAGGTTGCTTGTAACCCAAATCACTTATAATACATGGGTGTTTCATATGAAACAACTAAGATATCACATGTCGACCACCAAGGACACGCTTGGCCTAAGAAGTCGCATCAAAACCCCTACTACCTTTGCCATTGAATCCATGAATGTGGATATTAACTGAAACCCCATAAGGTTTCTGGCTATTTTATATATACCACACTTTAATAGTTCTGGCTAAGGTAACAATCAGAGATCTAAAATAATATCCCAAGTTTGCAACCTTGACATTTATACATTATACTTAGGAATAGATATAAAATCACCCAAATCAACTACAGATAAGCCAAGATATCACAGGCCCAATAAATAAATTAAAGACTCATATCAAAAGCATACCCCCAATATGGGGGGTTTAGCCATATATATTAGACACTAAAGATGGAATACCATAAATTGTAGTAGAAATAATGAGTAACAAGATTGAGTACAAATCAGTTGACTATCACCAGCCAGTCTCCAATTTGATGCCCAAAAGCTTCAATACTATAACCTCTTTTATACTCTTAGATGAAAATTTTATGTACTACTATGACATACTAATTGTTCTGATATAGAATGAACAGATAATGTACAATGTCCTTTCTAAAATAGCTTATATACTCTGTGCAAATGTGTGAAAGTTTGTGCTGTGAAATTGTCACGACCCAAACTGGGGCCTAGATGTGACACAGCGAATGGGGAACCCTAAGGAACCCCAAACAAGCTTCTTAGTATATCATACACATATCCTTGGTCACGGATGCAAGATAAACAATAAGAGAAAACATAAATAAGGGAAATTGGGCTAAGTGAGAGACTTTAATGTTAAAATAACATAGATGAGTCAAAGCTCGAGTATAATTACATTACTTGTCCAACAACATTTCTAGCTTGGAAAGGAGCGAGGCCAAGACACTTTCTGGGCTCACCCTTATAATAATAGCAATAAGTATTCTAAGATATACAAAATTTATTATAAATATAAGCATAAAAAAGGATAGATATTATCCCCAGACATAAGAACTCACCAAAGCTAACTAGAACATTTGTCTAGCCACGTGAAGGAGAATCAATGGGAGCTCTGGTTCCTACATAGTAATATCATGTATACATAGAGTATGCATTAGTATATTTGAATATACTAAGTATGTAGGATATAATGTAACAAGAGGTAGGTAACATAATCAAAATGTATTATTAGGCAATAAATGAACATATAGCAATATGACATGCCTGAATGTTGCTTGAAGTAAAACATACTTATAAAGAGTATATTACATGTGTAGGAAGGGACCATATTTATAGACCAAGAAAACTTAGTACTTGGAATCCAAGGTAGATCACCCCTTAGAAGTGATTGAGGTATCAACCCCTCAATTGTTTATTGGACATAACCACCCCTTATCGAAAGTGATTAAGGAATCAACCCCTCAATTGGTTGATGGCTTACCACACCCATCTGAGGTGATTGAGGTATCAATCCCTCAGTTAATTTATGGACATGACCACCCTCCACCGGAAGTAATTGAGGAATGAACCCTCAATTAGTTGATGGCTTACCACCCCCACCCGAGGCGATTGAGGTATCAACTCCTCAATTGGTTATGGTCAACTCACAACACTATATACACATATCATGAAATCATCATATAAATACCATCCTTTCATCATCATAAAGTCACTTAACTCATATGCCAAGCATTAGGCCTTCAACAACTCAAGACACATCAACCGGACATTTTATCAAACACTTGATAGGTGTGCAACGCTAGTATAAAAACATGCAATTGAAGAGTGAAATCATGCAATTAAATTTGAAGTAAATCAACCCACCAATACTAGGTAATACCATCATGCAATATATATCAAAACCCTTCATCAAATCTCAAGATAGATCTAAGATTCATAGCTCAAAACATGCTCAAGCAGGCACACTTTTATGAAACCACAAATAGTCCATAGTCAAATTCATTATAAATAAGAACTCATAAGTAAATCAACTTAGAGACATGAAATTTATGTAAAAAGTAAGCTTAGGCACCATGGGTAAAAGGAGCCAATGGTTGAAACACACATACCTAAACTTTGGAGAATTCCTTGATGAAGATTGAGATTAGAACTTGAAGCTTGAGTGATTTCCTTAAGATCTGGCATGAGATTTAGCACTTGAATTTTAAGTAAAATATTTGTCTAAGTGTTTCAGAGAATATTGGGGAATGTCTTGTATGATATGAAGGTGAAATATAGCTAAGTATAGGTATTTTCATGCATGAGAAGACTTAGGTCGAAGACCTAAAAGCCTTAGACTAAGATAAAATAATTGGGCGAAAATAACACTGAGACGCGCCCCAGCCGCATCGCACTAGGGGCGCGCACTGCTCACTGGAATTTACAACTTTGAAAATTTATTTTTTGATATGGTCGCTCTAAAATTCTTCCAAGGCATATTTTTGGCACTTTTGGGGGTTGTTTCAAAAATGTCGTTCGATAGTCAAGGCCAACCATCGCCAAGAACTCTTGTAATGAATCAAATGTGTAGCTAACCACTTTCCTATACATCTTCATAAGGCTTCTTCCACTGCAACATTAGGCGATGCCTTTTCGCTCCCCTTATTCAATTCAGTGATGCATTGAAATATTCTTTATATCGCCTTTTTGTCTGTGTTTTGGGTCTTTGGGTGTTTCAACTTTAGGTGATCACTTGTGCACTTTGGCATATCACTGAGTATGCTTTGCGACATAGATACTGACCATACTCTTGACTTGACCTAGAACTTTGGTTGCTACATAGTTAGGCGATCTCCATGAGCATTCTGTGGATTGTTGAGGATGTTGGCCACACCGCTTTTCATCGCCTTTCCAGAATTTTACTCACTTTTCAAGATTCCACCAAGTCTTGACCTTTTTTCTACTTTTAACTCCATTTCCTTTCATAGAACATACATATTTGTTAAAAGTTGGAGTTATTAGAACACTAAGGGCAATATTTCCTTGTAATTTAACCCTAAAATAAGTACGAAATATGGACTCATCAACACCCCCAACTTAAACCTTTGTTGCCCTCAAGCAAATCAAATATCAATATATCCTAATTAGAACTTACAAATAGGGCCATAAGGAGCAATGCATACAATTTCACCTTTTTCATCCTTTCTCAAACTTTCACAAACCACTTACGTGGCCTTGATTTCTCGAAAAATGACTAAAGGGTAATCAAAACATGGTTGTGCTTACAATTGCTTATGTAGATGCTAATCACTGCCCAAAAATATCACCATTTATCCTCATGCCAAAGAAGATCCTGAACATTCAAGATTATGCCATAGCTTTATATATGATCTATTCAACTTTCACTCTCTCAAATGAGAAATAACATGTAAGATTTGACCCATAAGCATGTCCTTATTCTCAATCGGAGTTCACTTGACTTTCTTCTAGACTAGGATCTCAAAGGACTTTGCTAGAACTATAATGTAGGGTAAAGGTTGGGTAGGATAACATATGGTCTGTAGTGGATCATGCCTCCTTAAAATCTATATGTTCTTTTCAAGCACAATGGTTCTTTTGATTCTTTTTTCATTCATCTGATTCTTGACATCTCTTTTACTTTTGACTCATCATCTAAGTGTCTACATTTTGTAGCTTTTTTCACAACAAGACTTTTCTCCCTTTTTTTGGAGGGTCCTTAATTTTTAAATTTTTGTTTCTCACTTTTTCTTTTCATTTTTCTTCTAGGACTCCTCAATGTCTTTCTTTCATTCTTACCCTTCTTTTTCTATCTCTCTCATGGAAGACACTTCGTTCTTCCTACTAACACCCCCAACTTAGCCTTTGGCTACTGCTCTACTTTCAAGCTCAAGGAGGGACCGGTAAGGAACAAAAAAGACTTGTCTTTCACAAACATAGTCAAGGTTACAAGGTTTCCAAATAAGGGATCAAGGCTCTAAAGGGTTTACTAAGGATTCAATTCACTGCCAATAGATGTCACTATGGTCAAATTGGACTAATGAAAACAAAGAAGACCTAAGATCATCTCTTAATCTGGAATTAACCAAGTTATTTCTTAAGACAAATCGGGCAAGTTTTAGAAGATGCAATATAAGAACTTCAACAAGATAACTAATCCCACATTGACAAAATAGCTTTGCAATCAAATAATGTCAACAATCTTGCAATTTTTCGATCATCACATATCCAAGATCAATTGCTCACATATTCAACTTAAGATTCCTCAAATCCATTTGGGAATTGATTTATCAAGAAAGTACTAATTAGTGAGTACATACTTCTCGTCTATAGAACTATCCAAATCAAAGATATGGATTATCAATGGTCGGATTACTAAGGACTAGAGACATGATATTACCTCATATGCTTGTCATCTATGCATGTCGTTTACCAAAAATTTGCAATCATTCATCCATTCAACAAGTAATACAAAAGAAATAATAAAAACAAACACTACTCTATTCCAACCCAAATTAAAATTTATATACAACCTAAAAAGTTAAAAGTTGTCTAAATATCCATCACTAGTACCATATATCAAAATAAAATGTCATCATTGTCTAAAAAAACAACATCCAGAAGATAGGAATTCCTCAAGCTCACCCCCTCCTAACAAAATAAACATTGTCCTCAATGTTCAAAGGATAACAAAGAGTAAGCATAAGGGAAAGTAGTGAGTATGAGAATCTCGCCGTCAAGTCAATCCTGTTATGGTGGTGGAGCTTAAGAAGATGTCATAAGGGCATCAATGCCCTCTTTTTTTGGTGTACTCTCAAGATCAATGTTGGTCCTAGTAGGCTCAGGTGCACTCACACCATGTGCCAATCATGGACTGATCTAGAACAGAAGCTACAATCACAACTTTTGCCATCTCATTTTCCACTCTATCTAGATCCTCATAGTCCTCTTGGCTTTACTCCGCTCCCAATATCTCCTCATCAGTCTCTGAGGTGCTCACCACCTAGTTCTCCTCACTACTATCACCTGGAGTCTATATATTCAGATGTTCATTTTGGATCCTAGCCACATCCACTAGGAGTGGTAGATCTTCCAGCCCATTAAAAAATGTGCTCAAGTTTGTGAACCAAAGGGATGTCACCTGCTTCTTCAATTTATGAACATCAACTTTCAAAATCGATGTGTCTGTACTACCACCACTTGTCTTCTCAACTTCTATCATTCTGTTTGTCAAACTAGCTAACTCTTTCTCGTGGTCATCAATCATAGCCTCAATCCTATCCGACCTCAACTTGTGAGCCTCTATTAGCTCACAGTGTTTTGCCTCATCCTCCTTATATAGCTTTAAAGTTTGGCTATAGCTGCCTCAACTAACTAGGGCACAGATGACTCAACCTTTGTGGCCTGAAGATTAGCAACCTTGGCCAGGTTGCTAATTGCAAAAATAGTGGCCTTAGTGAGTTGGGGTTGACTATCTGTGGCCTCTATCTTTGTAGATGGAACAGGGGCAGAAAAGGAATGTGTAGGCGGAGAGGAAGAAGATATACCTACCTTAGTGCCTAGCTCTATAGCTCTAGACTCAAGGTCATCAATATAAATCACCGGCATTGTATCAATCAGCTTCTTCCTAACCCTGTCCTCTTCATCCCTCAAATACTCAGCCTCAATCCATCAAATATCAGTGGTCACTGATGGAGTCACCTTGTAGCACTCTTTTTGTTCATTGGAACTCTAGCTTGCCTACATAGGGTTGTAATGAGACTTGTGAACGGCAAAGAAGTATGCTCTGGAAAGGATCTTTGAGGCGATGATTAATCGAAGATTCAGAACTTTTTTGTCCATGATACAAATAACTAATGTGAGTTTGTCATGGTGTAGTATAGAATCATTCTGGGAAGGCATCAAATTACTTCTAATAAATACAAACCAAAAGCATGAAGGTATGTGTAGCTCCTTTTTCTCAATGATTTCCCTCTCCTTTAACCACGAGGGATCTGGAATTCCAATTAGTGTGTCTAACCATGTTTTATATCTTCTAAGGTTTAGAGCTAAAATAGATCTTTTAAGTAGTTTTGACTCTGGAATGTGCAACCCAATGCTTCATTAATCTCAGTCTTTCCATATGGAACTTGTACACCCCGAACCCTTACAATATCAAGGGGTTTTGATGCAATTAGCACCCTACTTCTTCTCTTTGGAATAACTTTGCCATGGGCTTCATAGATTTCACGCACAAGACTAGGCACACATGGGTCTCGAGGTTTTGTAAAGATCTGAAAGTTGTGACATTTAAGCACTTCCTAGACCTTTGGGGTACAATAAGTTAATCCTTCTGTTGATACCTACTTTTCCTCCAAGATTTTCCTGTACCCTTTAGCCCTGAGCCTATTTAAGAACTTTGGAGTTGTGGATTCTTGAGTTTTTGAAGAGAACTATAAGATAGTGTCATGTAAGGCCTTAGTTCTGGACTCGCTTTTACATGCCTTGGGGCTGGATTCTTTTGTCAAGGGTGAGGGCCTCATGGATTTAGATAAAATATGCTTTCGCTTTGTCATTCTGCACAACACACTTCAACATTCTTTTGAGAAGTATTGACAAATAATCAAGCAGAATATTTGATCATATGAAAGATATCTAGATTAGACAGGTCAATTAGACCATGTGTCATACTCAGCGAATTGCCAAGGGGATTTGGTGGTCAAATAGACTGTCACTTTTTTGCACAAATTTTAGACTTAGGGTTATTACTACTTTCAACGATGCTCATGATCAATCTGTGATATGCCAAATTAATTCGATGATAAAGAAACAG
Organism: Solanum sejunctum; assembly: GCA_025642045.1. Lineage (NCBI taxonomy): Eukaryota > Viridiplantae > Streptophyta > Magnoliopsida > Solanales > Solanaceae > Solanum > Solanum sejunctum. The sequence continues at coordinate 26,365 of JAOTQJ010152786.1, forward strand.
CATTACCGAAAGTTACAGTAGTTCCTTAGATGCAAATTCTAGTGAGTAATCTGCATTGCTTTTGTGACATGGAGCAGTGTTATTTTGGTCCTTTTTTTTGAACTTCGGTTCAAGACTTTCAAGTCTTGGGCCTAAGGATTCCCATAATTGAAAATACTTATACTTAGCCTTATTTCACCCTTATATCATCCTAAACATTCCCCAATACTCAGTCAAATGCTTAGACTAATATTTTTTTCAAGATTCAAGTCCCAAAACCCTCATCCAGATCTAAGGAATTCCTTCAAGCTTCAAGTCTCCATTAAAGTCTTCTTCAAGAAATTCTTTAAGGTCAAGGTATGTGGTGTTCAACCATTAGGTCCTTCCACCCATGGTGCCTAAGCCTCCTTTTACTTAAATTACATGATCTAAATGTTGATTTACCTATGGGTCTTGATTTTTATAAATTTCACTGTACAGTGATTTGGGGTTTACGAAAGTATGATTATTTTAGTATGTTTTAAGCTATAAATCTTAGATCTAATGTAAGATTTGATGAGGGTTTTGATGTATATTGCTTGATGATGTTGCAAGGTGTTGATTGATAGTTTTACAATGAATTTTCTTGCATGATTTCATCTCTAAAGTGCATGGTTTTATACTATAATTTCACACCCTTCAAGTGTTTGATAAAATGTATGGTTATGGTTTCTTGAGGAATTGAAGGCCCAAAGCATGAGATATGTTATGCTTGATGTTATGATGATGAAATGAGATTATGCACATGATAAATTCTATATTAAGGGTTGCATTCGAACATGCCCAATCCGGGGGGACTAAGAACCTGGATAACCTAGATGGGGGTTTATACTCGTTAACCTAGTGAAGGGTTTATACTTCTCCACCTAGTGGTGGAGCAGCAGCATCACTAATCTAGATGGGGGTTTGTACTTATCAACCTAGTGAAGGGTTTGTACTTTTTCACCTAGGTGATAGGGTGGTATTATCACCAACCTAGTAAAGGATCTATACTTCTCCACCTAGGTGATGGGCGGCATCATCACCAACCTAGTGACGAATTTGTACCTCCCCAGATAAGTGATGGGGTAGCATCATCACCAACCTACTAAGGGGTTTGTACTTTAGAAATCTAGCTTGGTCTTTTCTACACATATGACATTCTATATAAGCATGAGTTATTTAAGCATGTTTTATTTAAGCATTGATCATACATGTCATATTGTTATATGATGCCTATTGCCTATTGTTATGCATTTTGATTATGATGTCTATCTCTTATTGCATCGCATCATATATACTTAGTACATACAAATATACTAACATATACTTTTGCCTACATGATATCACCATGTAGGAACTGGAGCCCAAGTTGATCATTCTCCTCCTCTACGTGGCTAGTTCGGTGCTACTCAAGCTAGTTGGTGAGTCATCCACTTCGAAGACCCTAGTCTATGTTTCTCCTAATCTGTATTGAGACACTCTTCTTTATTTTCTATTTTGACTATGAGGGTGAGCTCGATTGCTTGTATTGGACCTAACTCTTATCTATGTAGCAGAGGTGTTGTTAGACGTATTATATCTATGTTATGAGCCTTGACTCTTTTATCCCTAGGTCTTGATATTATGTAAGTTTTCCCTTAGTCCCTTGTCATTGTTTTCTAAACTTTTACATGTTACTTAAGTACTATTCTGTCTCTCGTAGTCTCAATTCCCCTTGTTTACTTTTCTTATGTTGTTTTAGATTGCTTCTGTTACCAAGGATGTGTAATGATATGCTATGAGGCTTGTTTGGGTTCCTTCGGGTTCTTTATTCGCTGGTCATGTCTAGGACATAGGCTTGGGTTGTGACAAAGATGGTATTAGAGCATTAAGTTGATAGATCCTCAGAGTCCAACACAGCGCATCAATTAGAGTCTTATTTATAGTTGTGTTGTACCCACAACTATGAGTAGGAGGCTGTGAGACATTTTAGGAAATGTTTCACTACTTCATGATCCATGTAGTGCCATAGAGTTAGGTCCCCTAGGACTTAATGCTAATCTCTAACCGTTACATTTTAGGATATGTCTCAGGCTACTCAAGATGGCAATGTGTCAAATATGGAGGTTCGTAATGCTCCATGGTTAATGACCAAAGTGGTGACAACATTGGCAACTCAACTCAATCAACAAGTGGGTGCTCTCTAGACTTCTAGTGGTGAGAGAAGAGGTAGTGAGGCTAAGGGCTCGTAATGTGGGTAAGTTCCAAAGTCTCAAATGTAAAGGTGGTAGTGGTGTAGTGCCTCATGTAAGATGCCCAAAATGTGGTAGAGGCCACCATGGCCCATGCTTGAAAGGTTATTATTGTTATCGGGAGATGGGTCATATAAAGAGTATCCTCATAAGCATAAAAGGGGTAAAAGAGGTGATAAGAGGGCGGTAAGGAAGACCAATGCTTGTTATGGATCTAAAGAAGTAGGTCATAAGCTAGTGGATTGTCCATATGTTAGAGGGAAGTGCAAGGGTGGTTGACTTTTTCGATCGAGGTGGTCATGTTGATCAAGTGCCTGAAGGAGGGGATGAGATGCCCGATGCTATTATAGGTAAGTTGAAGTTTTCTTGGCTTTGTTGTGCATGTATTGATAGGCTCGGTATGCCATTACTTCTTCTCTATTCTTTTTGGTTGCTAGTGGGACTTCTTGTGTGCACAAGTTGTTGTGCGGACCTTTGGTTTCTATCCTATTGTTGAGTATATTTTTGCTAGAAGGTTCTTAGGTTTTGATCTGGGTTTATATTGCATTAGGTCTTGCTTTGTTGCTTGTTGGTGTTGGGATAGTGGATTTAGATGTCATTATAAGAATGGAATGGTTGCATGAATGTTGTGTCTTCATGGATGGTAGGACCCATAGAGATATCTCTCGATTCCATAATGAGCTCATCTTTAAGTGGGAGATTGTTAAATTGTAGTATGGGAGGTAGGTCCATTTCATGTTTTAAGGTACAATTGATCTCTAAGGGGTTGTATTTATCATCTCGTGAGAATTGGAGGTGTTGAACTTAAGTTGCTTTGTTATTAAGTTGTTGTTAGTGGTAGATGAGGGCTTGAATGTACTTTCTGATATTTTGGTTTTGGGGTAGTGTCTTTGGTTTGACTAATACATGGGTTATACTTACAAGTCTCACGAATAAGATCTTTTAGCCCATACTCTACTAGGCTCTCAGTTGTTTTGGTGAGGATATGATGGTTCGTTTCCCTAATGAAGTAGTGCAGGTGAGATATTGAGGGTAGAAGTACATAGTTTGTGGGAGGAAGTTGTATGCTAAATAGAAGGAATGTGAGTTTGGCTACAGAAGGCTTCCTTTTTAGGTCATGTAGTGTCGGGTGGTGGTATTAAGGTGGATAGGTTATCTTGTATTGTTTCTCCTATGACTTACTTAACCCTAAGTAAGGCCAATGTTGTGATTGGTGTTTTTAGTAGGGTGGTTTAATAGATTCGGGAGTTGCTATTTTTGGTATTATTCCTTTGTGCTAGTAGAATTCATATGGGGGATGTTCGGATGATTACGTGAGTCTATTATGTCTAGTAGGGGTCTATAAGGATTGCCCCATGTTCTTGTTGCATAGAGTCTTGTCTTGTGACCAAGGTTGACCTTAGTTTGGTGTATTGGAGGTCTTAGGGTAGTTGGTCTACTCACCTAGCATGTTTCCAATGAGTGTAGAACCCGTAAGGTTGTAATATGATGGTTAAGGATGGTTGATCTATTTGGTCAATTATAATGGGTTTGTCGCTTCAGTAAGATTGATCTTTGCTTTGAGATTTGTTCCCAAGTGAGCATTTTTAGTATTGGTAGAGTTGTTTGGTTAATCTAGGCATTGGCTATGTTTATGGGTCTCTAGAATAGGGTCTTAAAACCCTACCCTGATATGTTTATGGTGGTCTCTAGTAGTGAGGTATTGATGTACTTAAGGCTTTAAAATCATTTGGGGGTAGTGTTGCAAGTCTTTGAGGATGACAAGTTATTTGCTAAATATGATAGGTTTGAGTTGGGGATAACTAGAAGATGGTTAGAACTCTTTAAGGATTATGATACAAGAGTGCATTATGTCCCCCTTTGAGACTAGTGATGTGATTGATGCTCTAAGTAGGGTGCCTATAGGTAGCCTAGCATTGTGTTAATGGTGGCAAAGAGGTGGCTAGTGGGATCCATCAGTTGGTTAGATTGGAGGTAGGTTGAGGGAAGTTGAGAATGGTAGTATAGTGTTCTTGGTGGTTCCAAATCTTCTTTACTTGAGGAGGTCTAGTTTAAGCAAGCTCATAATTCCATCTTATTAGAGTTGGAAGTTTTGGGTGAGAAGATGATAGGGTGGAGGTTGTCTCCTAAGGGGGAGATGGTGGTTATGGTACTAAGTGAGTTAGGTGTATTTAAAGTTGGCAGTTGAGTTGAGGATTCTGAGTCCTTATAAAATGTTGAGGGAGGTTGGTAAGTTTGCATAAGTTTAGGGATTGCCTATGGGTGTAGATATGTTTCGTCCAATTCTTCATGCTTCTAGGTGGATGGGATGTGTTGGTGACTCTAGTGCTATAGCACTCTTTGAAATGATGGGAGATATGGAGGAAAAGTTGTTCCAGGGGAAGGTCTCGGTGGAGATATTGGATGGATGAGTGGAA